>QLTV01002867.1:1922329-1946136 GCA_003457575.1 Thermophis baileyi | reverse complement strand
CCCGTTACAACATCCCACACAGTAATGTGACTGAGGTTTTCTATGTTTTTGCCAGTTTCTAACAATTCCTTATGATTTCCGTTTAAAAATGCCCATTGGGGAAAATGGACTTGTTTAACAGCCACAGTGTTCGCTTAATGACCACAAGGTTCATTTAACGGCCATGGTGTTTGCCTAACTCAGGGGTCTGCAACCTTAAACACTCAAAGAGCCATTTTTCTATGTTCTTTTAAACAGGTATCTCTCTCTCCTGTCTCTCTTTCCCTTCCCCCCTCTCCTCTCTCTCTGTTTCCCTCCCCCCTCTCTCTGTGTCTGTCTCTCTTTCCCTTCCCCTCTCTCTTCTCTCTCTTCCACTTCTCTCTCTGTGCCTGTCTCACTTTTCCTTCCCCTCTCTCTTCTCTCTCTCTTTCCCTCCCCCCTCTCTCTGTGTCTCTCTTTCCCTTCCACTCCTCTCTTCTCTCTCTCTTTCCCTCCCTCCCTATCTCTCTCTCTCTCTCTCTCTGTCCATGGGGAGGGGGGGAGGAACCTCTGAACTGGTGCTGGGTGGTGGGAATCTGACGTCCTGAGGCTGACAAGCCAGGTACTGAAGACCAGATGGGGGAAATCCTGCAGTCTCCCCAAAAATAACAGATGTCTTGTCGCTTGTGAGCGCTTTTGGTGAGGAGGAAGAGAAGCGCAGTGGGAGGAGGCTTGGCGGGTGTCAGATGGGCGGCGAGCGCTTTGCAGCTCCTAAGGGGGGGTCAAGCCTCCCCGCTCACAACATCTTCACCTGAGGGCGTCGCTGGCAGCCGCTTCCTGTGTCAGAAGATCCGTGCTCTTCCCGCTGCTGCTTGGCCTCCTCGATGCACGGAGGCAGGAGACGGTGGTTTCTTTTGCTGCCTGGGAGCTGCAGGCGGCGAGCAGCAGAGCAAGTAAGCCAGCGATCTGCCAGCTGCCTCTAATCTGCAGTTTACTTGTGAGCACAATGTGCTAAGCGTGCTCTAAACTGCAGCCAGCAGATCGCTGGCTTACTTGCTCTGCTGCTCACCGCCCGCAGCACGCAGGCAGAGAAAGAAACCGCCGCCTCCTGCCTCTGTGCATTGAGGAGGCCAAGCAGCAGCGGGAAGAGCACGGACCTCCTGACGCAGAAAGGAGCTGCCAGCGATGCCCTCAGGTGAAGATGTTGTGAGCAGGGAGGTTCGACCTCCCTTAGGAGCCTGTTTACTCGTAAGCACCATTGGCCTTTCTCCCTGCCTCTCCTGGCCAATGTTGCTCATGAGTAAACTGCAGCTAGGATTTTCCGTGTGCTTCCCTCGCAGGCCAGGCCGTCTGGGGAAAATGCACGGGAAGAGCTCCAGTGGCGCGATCTCCCACGCACATTGGTCCACCCACCGCTGGTATCACCCCTCTGCCAGTTCTCCCTCCCCCACCCACCTGCCAGCACGTGTCCTTCGGCCTTACCTTAGCAGCGGTGAGCAGAAGTACGCTGCTAGATTCTGCTAGTAGTGGCTGGGCAGGGTGGGCAGGTAGGTGGGGTGAGCATCGGGCTGGGTAAGCGAACGGGACTGGGAACCGGTTCGGGGGCATGGCCAGCTAGAGGTCACTACTGGTTCGGGGAACCACACCAAATTTCTGCTAACAGTTCTATAGAACCAGACTGAACCGGCGGCAACCCACCTCTGCTATATATGATATCTTAGTTCAAAACTAAGCCAGAGGCATAGTGTGCAACAAGATGTTCAATATGCCATGAGATCTCATACCACTTGTTTCCATCTCAGAGACATCCACGAAGTGGTGACTGAAGTCATTCTCCTGGGAAAGACAGAAGATGACAGAAATTAGAGCTTTGAAGTCCCAAATGAAGAGATTGCAGTCTTGGAAAGGGCCACTCAAAAATTTTGGAACATATAGCTACTTTTCAGAAATGTTGTAGTCACCACAAACTGTTGCAGGGCTTCTCCAGACTTCTCTCATTAATTTGAAAGATTTAAAGATACAAAATCAGTAAGACATCACACTGAGTTTTTCAATTTTGGAGATGGTTTAAGGAAGTTCACTCTGATTTCCTCTGGGATTGTTAGTTATCAGGAGGATTTGTGGGTGATGTCCAAGGTGGTGTCTGTGTATGAAGATCTTGGCAATAAGAATCTCCAGTGATCTGATGGCAGAGCTGACCTGCTTCTTGTGCTGCTGCTTAATTGGCCACATGGAGAAATTGCCATTTTGGTGCTCTCTATTGCCTTCTTTGCAGGACTCGGGACAGTTTGGGTTGCACATGGCAGTTAGGACATGCAGACCTGGATATTTGTATTACAGACTCGTGCAGTGGATCCTCTTGTAGATGATCTTGTCAGAAGAAACTATTTTGGAATTTGGGGCTTGGTAGACCTTGGCTGGCCTGTTGCTTTTGGCTTACAGATGGAATGGAGGGGTGAGTCCTGCTTATCAAGCCTGGTGAACATGGGGTTTTCCCCTGAAACCTGAACGGGATAGATTCAGTGGGTGACATTGGAGACGCTGGAGAGAGAATAGGTACTGACATAGTCCAGACAGAATTGCCAGGGGTCTGGGTTTAGTGTATCTTCCTGCATTGGGTAGCTAAGTATTTGAAACCTTGGAGCCCCTGGTTGCTGGCTGTTGTTACTGAAAGCCTACCTCATCAATTAGATCTAGATGAGAAGGCTGATCTGATATGTATCTCTGAAAGCTGCTTGGGTACAGGAGGAGCCTCTGCTGGAAATATGCCCTCTTGGATTTTGAATGCAGTACCAGGTGTGACTCCAGGGCAGGAGTGGGGTTGTTGTTATTTGGAAATCTGCAGTGATATTTAAGGCCACTCTTAGCCCTAGATTTCTTTGTAGTTTCCCCCACTGCATGGAGGGGGCATGTTCATTCAGCCTGGTCCAAACGACTGATGGATCCAGTAGCATTTCAGAGACACTTTAGGGTTATTCCACTGATTTTCTATCTTGAAATCATTCTTTCCACCTTTTTTTTTAGTGGTCTGGCTTCTCTCTCCATGCCAAATTTGGTCCTATTCTATCCAATTTTCAGAGACTTATTTTGCTGATGAATATGAAGACAAAATTTCAAGCCCTTTTATCCAATTAATTTTCAACACTGCTAGGGTGGGAAGAATGGCAAATGTATTTTATGATTTGGCTGGATGAACCATGGAAAATATGAGGGTCCAGCAATGAAGGGTCAAATGCAATGTATTTGTTTGCTGACAGGAGAAATGGGAAGAGTCAGGCAAGTAATTTGGTGTATGCTTGAATGGATTTACCAGCACAAAGAGCAAGGGACAAAATGAAGACAGAAGAGTGAGATTTGTGTGCTTGAGTTTTCTGAAACTGTAAGAGAAAACATGAAGCATAGTCAGGAACTGAGATTTGGAGTGAGCAGTCTTCTTAATACTTGGAATTAAGCCAAAATAGCAGTCTGGAGCAAGCTGAGGTCAAGGAATGGAACAGAAACTGAACCCAGGAATATACAGGACAGCTGAATGCCAAAGTTCCTTGTAGCAATTGCAGAATGACAGTTGGTTTTAAATGCTTTTCTGACTAGGGTAATATAACTGTGAAGCCTTTTCTTCAGCTATTGCTGTTAGCAAGGCTATGAATTGTGTCAAGTCCTTGGAATACTTAGCATGTACTCGGCTATATTGGCTTAATGTGGGATCTCTCAAGTGTGGTCTGTTACATGACCGAATAATACCTTTCCCAGACCTGGAGAAAAAGTAGATGCAATAGTGTTCTGGGTGCCCAATCTGCTTGTGCCTCCTTCTGCTAATATGCTGATATTATTCCTTAAGGCATGACAATATGAGCTTCCACGATTGGAGGTAAATAACTTTTTATCAAATTTAGCTGCTATCAAAGCAAAGTTAAGTAGATTTTCTGCTCAAAACAAAAGGCCAAACAGCCACTATTACTTAATGGACATGCTTGAATTCTTATATTTTAATCCTGTCTACCAGTTTGAACTTGCTAGTTAGTTCAGTAACATTTGTAACATAATGGAGATCAACTTAGTTTAAGTTCCTAGATTCAGACAATGGCATCTAATTAATGCCTTGTTCTAGTATAAAGAATAACAAATCTACTTTAGCACTAGAAAGATAACTAGATTAATCTGCTATACTACCAAGGGACTTGGACTGTAAGGTTCAGCTGTTGGCAAATCTTTCTTTCTCATGAACGTATATAATAGAAGTACACAGTACACAATATATGGAAGTTTTGTTTTGTTTTTAAAATCAGGTTGCCCCCAAGGCAACAAAAATAGCCTTTCTCCCCCAGAGAGCCAATAGTTAACTTCAGCTGTTTGTCCCACTGGGTGAGATGGGAAATGGTATTAGAGATTCAAGAATAATGGTGTTTCTGATGAACATGTCCTTAAAAGGGGAAATATGGAAGAAGTGAAGTCAGAGCCATTCTGCAGTGCTGGAGCCATCCACCCCATTCTAGTATTTAGAGAATCAGCAAGCTGTCAGAATTCCTTGTCTACAGCCACCAAGAGTCTCTGGATTCTAGGCAAAAGTCAAAATTCAGAAGCAGAGTGCAGAATTTCACAGATCTGAGATATAGCTAAAAGGCTTGGGAGTACTAACCATGTCCTGTGGTCCGATGAGACCAAGATAAACTTATTTGGTTCAGATGGTGTCAAGCGTGTGTGGCGGCAACCAGGTGAGGAGTACAAAGACAAGTGTGTCTTGCCTACAGTCAAGCATGGTGGTGGGAATGACATGGTCTGGGGCTGCATGAGTGCTGCCGGCACTGGGGAGCTACAGTTCATTGAGGGAACCATGAATGCCAACATACTGAAGCAGAGCATTATCCCTTCCCTTCAGAGACTGGGCCGCATGGCAGTATTCCAACATGATAACGACCCCAAACCCACCTCCAAAACGACCACTGCCTTGCGAAAGAAGCTGAGGGTAAAGGTGATGGACTTGCCAAGCATGTCTCCAGACCTAAACGCTATTGAGAATTTGTGGGGCATCCTGAAACAGAAGGTGGAGGTGCGCAAGGTCTCTAACATCCACCAGCTCCGTGATGTCATCAGGGAGGGGTGGAAGAGGACTCCCGTGGCAACCTGTGAAGCTCTGGTGAACTCTATGCCCAAGAGGGTTAAGTCAGTGTTGGAAAATAATGGTGGCCACACAAAATATTGACACTTTGGGCCCCATTTGGACATTATCACTTAGGGGTATACTCACTTTTGTTGCCAGCAGTTTAGACATTAATGGCTGTGTGTTGTGTTATTTTGAAGGGACAGCACATTTACACTGTTATACAAGCTGTATACTCACTACTTTACATTGTAGCCGTCATTTCTTCAGTGTTGTTACATGAAAAGATATACTTAAATATTTACAAAATGTGAGGGGGTGTACTCACTTCTGTGACATACTGTATATCACTAGAGGAGGGGACATTTCTGGATGCTTTTAAGCCCTGGTTTGCCACCTCCTTAAAAAACCATCACTGGATCCCACCTGCCTGGACAATTTTCATCCAGTTTTCAACCTCCTGGTCTTAGGGAAGATTGTGGAAAAGGTGATGGCATGGCAGCTGTAAAGGATCATGTATGAAACAGATTATCTGGACCCCTTTCAGTCAGAATTCAGGCCTGGTTAAGGGATGGAGATGACATTGGTCACGCTTGTTGATGATCTCTGGTGAGAGCAAGATGAGGCTAGTGCAACTATCCTCACACTTCTTGACCTCTTTTGATACCATTGACCATGGTATCCTTTTGGCCTGGCTGCTGGGGCTGGATGGCCCAGTTCTGTGCTGGTTTGGCTTTTTTTTTCTGTGGCGGGTCCCAATTGGTATTGAGAGGGAGTGAGAGATCCAGCCCTCGGCCGCTATTCTGTGGTGTACCGCAGGACTCAGTACTTTTTCCACTCCTTTTCAACATCTAAATGAAACCGTTGGGTGAGATCATCCATGGGTTGAGGTATATATTGTATGCTGATGATGCCCAACTTCATATTCCCACTCTTGGTGACCTAAATGATTCTGTGGCCACCCTTTTGTGGTACCTGGAGGCTGTGGGGGCCTGGATGGGAGAAAACAGGCTTCAACTGAATCCTGGCAAGACCGAATGGCTTTGGGTACACGGGACTCCAGGATCCAGGACTTTGTCATCTTTGACTCTGGATGGGATGGAACTGCCCCAGAAACACCCAATCCACAACTTGGGGGTTTTCCTGGACTCACAACTCCTGTTCAAGTAACAGATGGCAGTCGCAGCTAGGAGAGCCTTTGCACAACTTTGTGTTGTGCGCCAGTTGTCGTCTTTCCTGGACCAGGATTCCCTGTGCCAAGTCATTCAGTCCCCAGTCATCTCACAACTGGACTATTGTAATGCACTCTACATGGGGTTATCCTTGAAGAGAATTTGGAAGGTACAGCTGGTGAAGAGTGCAGCAGCAAGGGTAGTTTTGGGGTTCCAAGAATGGCCCCTGTAATGCCACTGCTCCGTGAGCTGCATTGGTTACCAATCTGCTTCTGGGTGCAATTAAAGGTGTTGATCACCACCTTTAAAGCCCTTCATGGTATGAGTCCAGGTTATTTGAGGGACCACCTCACCCCACTGGGATTGGCCCGCACCACTCGTGCCGGCAGAGGAGGCATACTGCGGTCCTCTCAACCTGATTATTCCAGCTTGTGGGGTCCAGAAGGTGGGCCTTCTCTACTGTTGCGCCTGCCCTCTGGAACATCTTGTCCCCTGATGTGAAGTTGGCTCCAACCCTCCCATCTTCTTGAAGGACCTAAAGACATGGCTCTATCAGTCGGCTTGGTGCCCCAATGGAGGAACAGCACAATGGAGGTGGTTGATTGTGACAATCAAGTATTGGAAGACTGCTATCATGTCACCCCTAATTTTTTTCTTTGTTAGGCTAGACCAGTGATGGTGAACCTTTTTGGCACAGAGTGCCCAAACTGGAATGCGTGTGCATGCTTGCGCGTGCGCCGGAAACCTGAAGACCAGGTGGCTGGTGTGCATGGTCTTTGGGTTTCCGGCACTCCGGCATGCGCGAAGACCAGCTGGCCGACATGCATGTGCATGCCGGAAACCAGAAGAGCAGCTGGTGATGGCGCGCATGCCCACAGAGAGGGCTCTGTGTGCCATCTCTGGCACACATGCCATAGGTTCGCCATCACGGGGCTAGACAGTCCCAGTTCCCGCGACAATTCATGGTATGGTTTAGCTTCCCATCCCATAATCATCTTTGTGGCTCTTCTCTGTACTCTTTCTAGAATCTCAACATCTTTTTTTGTATCGTGTTGACCAAAACTGGATGCAGTATTTCAAGTGTGGTCTTACCGATGCGGTATAAAGCAATACAATCACTTCATGTGATCTTGATACTATCCCTCTGTTGATGGAGGGCTGCATTGACTTTTTTGACAGCTTCAGCACACTGTTCGCTCACAAGTGATTGTCCACTAGAACACCTACAGTGCATTCAGAAAGTATTCAGACCTCCTTCTCTTTTGACAATTTTGTTATGCTGCAGCCCAATTCTACAGTTGTTGAAATCCATTTTTTTCTCATTAATCTACACTCAGTACCCCATAACAACGAAGTGAAAACAGCATTTTAGAAATGTCTGTAAATTTATTAAAAAGAAAGAAAACTGAATTTCTTCTCATAGTTACTGCTGTTGAGTAATTATTTACCCTCTAGACATTTTTGAATGATTTTTGATTTATAGACTTATTTCAGTCTGGTTTATGCAAATTTTGTGAGGAAAAACCATGAGGTGATCAAAGTACTTTCTATGGTTGTGAACAAAGATATGAAGACTATAGCTGTCTGGGTTCTCATGTATCCCAGAAGCTTTTCAATACTATCAACTCTATCCTTCTAAATTGGATTTCATAGTTGGCCTTGCTCATGAAAGTGGTTCTGTTTCTGTACAAATTGTTTCAGACTGCAAAGGAATAACTTCTCCTGAACGCAACTGCTTGAACATACACAGGTCTTTGCAGCCTTTTTGGTTTTTGTTTTGACTGAACTGAGCAGCTGTCTACAAAGGAGATTGTATGATTTTTTTAGTTGGAGGACTAATAATTATGAACATGCTCTCTGGGAAGACATGCCCAGTATTCTATATGGCTGTTCTTTCTAACTAATGATAAGACTTCCTTTTCTCAATGATTTAATTTAGCTTGAATTTTCAGATTAGCTGTAATAGATTCAGCTGGCAACATTAATGAGATTTATTTTTTATTCCTCCATGTCTGCTTCTGCTTTTAGGAGCACTTCTTAGCCCATCTAGATGCCAAAAGCTAGAGAATGAATCTAGGTCCTGGGTTAAGTATCTTCCTTTATAAATGTGCCAACAAGTGTGTGCGCGCGCGCGCGCGCGTGTGTGGGGTCGTATCTCTTGTTGGAGCAGGCTTTGGCTGTTCTGCTGCATCAAAAATGTGCTCAACGGAGAAACAATGCGACTTGCAGTTAACTGCTAGTTAAGTGTGATTGGACGAAAGACTTTTATATTTTGTTCTAAGAATATTTGCTAGTAGCTAACCCACATATGCTTATTGGGAAGTGATTTCCGCCTCGCACAAGGAGGCTTCACTCCCAGATTTGCTTGCAAAACATTCCAAATTTAACGAAATGAGGCTAAGTTCACATTCCAGACCAAACCCAACCCAACCATATTAAGGGAGCCTGTAACGTCCTGCGTGCTCGGCTACACTTTCAGTGCCGAGGCGTGCGCGCGCCTCAGCACGCGCTCCTTGGCTACGTGGGAAAACGGCAATAGCTCTTCAGTCTCAGAAAAAGTTACAGGCTCCTAGAATCCGCTGGGAGAACTCCCGAAGCAGACAAGGCCGAGGAACTATCGCTTGCGACTGCGTAAAGCAGACAGCGGGAGGCGCGGTGATGGGAGGGCTTAAGGCCCAGTTAAGGGGAGAGGGAGGGGAACGTCTGTGAGTTGGGAAGAGTCAGCTGAGCAACCAAGTAAGTGTTAGCGGGCGGCGGCGGCGGCTCGGGCAAATAGTCCCGATTTTAATACAAGGAACTTTGAGGAGGAAAGCCAATAAACAACGGTAAATATACGTTCGCGAAAGAACAAGAAGACTCTAACCTCAGACTCTTACTTCTCTTCTTACTCCTACCGGACTTGCTAGGTTATTTGTACGTGGGTTTTTGTGTACGTGTGGAAGCCAGAAGTTTCTTTTTTGTCTCCCCTCGCCTCCAAGAAAGTTCCGGGTGCTGATGCAAGAGGATCTCCTCCTTGCTTGCCCCGGTTCTCTTTCTTCTTGCACGCCGTTCTTAGTCCGCCCTAAACTTGATCCGATCTGCACGGTCAGAAGACAGTGTGGAAGGAGAGGGGGCGGGGGCGCCCAGCTCGCTCGAGTTCTCCGTCGCCCAGGAGGAAAGGGAGGCGACAGGATAAAAAGAGGGGCCATTGGAGGAGAGCTCGAAACCTGGCAGGTAAGTCTTGCCTGAAAAAGTGAGGGGCTGGGTCGTGCCTCGCTTTCCGTTTCTTTGCTGTGGTTGAGGAGCGGGCTAGCAACTAAGTACAAGGCGCCTTCTCGTGTGGAGGAGCGGGGGTTGTGTAAGAAAGGCGGGGGTCTTTTTGCAGTAATTCGAGGCCCTTTGCTTGCGATTGGGTAGCTGGGCGGCTTGAGCTGTCTTTTGAGAAGTAAATTCCCTTACGTTTAATAAGCACGCCTTCTCCTTTCTTCCTCTCTTTTTGGCACGCGCTCCGCTGGTTTAGTGGGGAGGGACTAAAAGTTTATAGAACCCATTGGAAATACCCAAAACGTGCTGTGTTTCTTAACGGGTGACACAAATCTTCGCTCATTTTACTAAAAAAAAAGCGCCAACAAGTTTTGGGGCTAGAAACTTTGTTTCTCAACACTGGATCTCTGTCTTTTCCACATTGCATCATAAAATAAGGGTGGAGTTCATACTTCTCCTATTCTCCACCTCCCCTCCTAAATAACTAGATTGGAGGGGCTTGTCCGGTTATGCCAATCACTTGTGGTTGTTAGTGCGGTCTATTCTTTGCCCCGCCCACTTTGGGGAGTCGATGAATCCAGAGATTGGATGGGGGGTGGGTGGGGCTGGGAAGAGAGGATGCATCTGAAGATTTAAGAGGGAAGTGAAAGAATTGTGGAGCTAATCCAGCAACAACCTGCTAAAATGTAGTCTTTGAACTCTAATTCAGAAAGAGATAAATATGGGCCTTACAGATGCCTTGTCCCCTCCGTGATATAATTTTGATTTGCTAACTATTTATTTCTTCAAAATTGCAGAAGAGAGTTACTTTCTATTCTTTTTTCCCCTAAATAAGCATCATAGAACCTGCAAATAGTTAATTCCTTTAGAACCAGAGAAGGGGAGGGAATTAGAACATGTCTGTTTAAATTCAAAGTCATCTCATGAATGAAGGCAAATATACCTGTCCCAGGATAATGTTGCAGGATCCAATCTGGGTCTGTTACTGGGACCAGAGGTTTTGTCTTCCAAGCTTTCGGACTCATGCAGGAAACTCGGAACTTCTCTGAAGGTGAACATACCCTTCCCCCCAAGCAAAATATTTGGAACATTGTATTGTGTTCTTTTCTGGTTTAGGGTATCCTTAAAGTGTACCAGATACCACATAAAATTAATGCTACTTATTTATGTGTCATGAGATTTTATAAAAATATAGTCAGTTGCTTGGCAATCATATCCATAAAGGTATTTTGGAATACATTCTTGTGACTTGCTGGCTGCTTAAATTAGGTAAAGGAAAACTCTGGTCCCTTTTTCTTTTTGTAATAAAGCTAAAGGCATAACAAATTATTTTCATATAATAAGAATTATCATTTCAGCAATATATTTTATAATACCGGTAGATGCAAGCCACCCCTTTATTCCCATAGGCAAATGAAGTGAGCTTTGTGTGTGTGTGTGTATTTCTTAATCTGAAGTGTGCCAGAGTTCTTTTGTTCCAGCTTTGATTCATAATGATTCATAATCTTATTTGGAAGTTGTATGCATTTGGAATAGTTGGTCATTAATTATCTTGGCTGGAGAAAGTATGTGGTTGCCAAAAATGAGTTAAAACTAGTAGCAGATAATATTATTCTTTCTATTATCAACTTTATAATGCCTTGCTAAGATCACACTTGAAATATTGTATCATGCATTGAGAACTCTGGAAAGAATGCAGAGAAAAGCAAGAAAGATCATTAGGGGCCTGGAGGCTAAGTGTTATGAAGAACGGTTGCAGGAACTGTTGTGAAAATAAGGACTGGGATGACATGATAGCAGTGTTCTAATATTTGAAGAGATGCCACAAAGATGGGGGGGGGTGTCAACCTATTCTCCAAAGCAACTGAAAGCAGGACAAGAAACAAATGGAAACTAGTCAAGGAGAGAAGCAACCTAGAATTATGGAGAAACTTCCTGACACTGAGAACAATTAACCAGTGGAACAACTTGCTTCCAGAAGTTGGGGTGCTTCATCACTAGAAGTTTTCAAGAAGACATTGGACAGCCATTTGGCTGAAATGATATAGAGTCCCCTGCTTGAATAGAGGATTGAAATGGAGGACCTCTGCCGTCCCTTCCAACTTTATTATTCTGTTTGGTTATTCTGTTATTCTTTCTGTGATTATGTGTATCTATCCCATCAAGTCAAAAGAAAGTCCAGAATGGTATAGGACTGTGATGGCGAACCTATGGCACTTCATGCTCGTCTGGGCCGCGACCAGGAAGAGGAACTGCCCAGGGGGGATTAGTGCACTGGGAAATGAACTTCCGGTTTCTGGCACACGCATGCGCACCAGCCAGCAAGTCTTCCGGTTACTGCCACGCATGTGCACGCGACGATCAGCTGGCCTTTGTACATGCGGCAGTGCCAGAAACCGGAAGAGCTGGTCTTCCGTTTTCTGGCGTGAGCACGCGCACAGGCCAGCTGATTGGCGCGTGTGCATACACGGCAGTAACCGGAAGACTTGCTGGCCGGTGCACGTGCGCATGCGCGTGCCGGAAACTGGAAGTTCATTTTCCAACGCGCGCATCCCCCCTGGGCAGTTCCTCTTCCTGGTCGCGGCCCAGACGAGCGCTAAGTGCTCTCTTTTTGGCACTCGGTGCCAAAAAAGTTCGCCATCACTGGTATAGGATCTCCTGCCATGAGCAGGGGGTTGGACTAGAAGACTTCCAAAGTAAACTAACAAGTTGCATATATATGAAAATTGGTCATAAGTCCTCGACTTACAACAGTTCATTCAAAGTTATAACGGCATTGAAAAAAGTGACTATTTTTCACACTTATGACCATTGCAGCATCCCCATGGTGATTTACATTGGATGCTTGACAACTGGTTCATATTTATGACGGTTGCAGTGTCCTGCAGTCATGTGATCATCTTTTGTGATGTTCTGACAATCAAAATCAATGGGGAAGCCAGATTTACTTAACAACCGTGTAACTAATTTACCAACTGCAGTAATTCTTATTTTATTTATTTTATTTATTTTATTTTATAAAATTTATATGCCGCCCAACTCCCGAAGGACTCTGGGCGGCTTACATCATAAAAAAATAAAACATATAAAAACAATTTAAAAAAGAAAGGGGAAAAAAACCCAACTATATTTAAAATAAAACATTAACACAACCATGCATGGGCCAATCAGAACAACTATTGGCCCCAGGCCTGCCGGAAAAGCCAGGTCTTAAGGGCTTTACGGAAGGCCAGTAAGGCGGGGGGGGAGGAATGTGGCATAAGGCGGTCACGCAGATAAACTGGTCCTGAGCCCCGTAGGGCTTTAAAGGTAACAACCAACACCTTGAATTGTGACCGAAGCGCAATCGGCAACCAATGCAGCTCGCGAAGGATGGCACTTGTGTGGGTGTACCTTGGCACACCCATGACTGCTCGCGCAGCTGCATTCTGGACCAGTTGTAGTCTCCGGACACTCTTCAAGGGTAGCCCCATGTAGAGCGCATTGCAATAGTCAAGCCGTGAGGTGATAAGGGCTTGAGTGACCGTGAGCAGAGCCTCCTGATCTAAATAGGGCCGCAATTGGTGCACAAGACGTACCTGTGCAAAGGTCCCCCTGGCCACTGCTGTCAGGTGTTGATCTTAATTCACTTAACAAATGGGGCAAGAAAAGTAATAAAATGGGGCAAAAGTCACTTAACAAATTTCTCACTTAGCAACATAAATTCTGGGCTCAATTGTTGTAAGTAGAGGACTATGACTATCTGTATAGATAGAGCCGAGGTGGCGCAGTGGTTAGAGTGCAGTACTGCAGGCTACTTCAGCTGACTGTTCAGCAGTTCAGCGGTTCAAATCTCACCGGCTCAAGGTTGACTCAGCCTTCCATCCTTCCGAGGTGGGTAAAATGAGGACCCAGATTGTTGGGGGCAATATGCTGACTCTGTGAACCGCTTAGAGAGTGCTGTAAAGCACTGTAAAGCGGTATATAAGTCTAAGTGCTATTGCTATTGCTATATACACATACACATATATTCTCTCTCTCTCTCCCCCCTCTCCATTACCATGAGGTGAGGGGTGGAGCTGCGCCATGCACCCCGCACCAGTTTACTTCAGGGCCCTGCAGCCAACCCATCCACACCCCGACACCTGCCTCGCCTCATGCCCACAGCACCAGTATACGGCTTGGCCTCCATTGCAGCCACAAGCAAGCAGAAGAAGTGGGCCAGTGGCCATGTGGGCTCCTGCTGCACATGGCTGCTGGTGCTGCCGCCACAAGACAGGTGTCAGGGCATGGATGGCATGGCTGCAGGGGCCCTGAGGTAAGCTCCACCCCCCTCAACTCATGGCCATGACACCACAAGCAACCAGACGGAATGGGCAGGTGGCCGGCTGCACAGGCTCTTAAGTAGGGCTTATTTTGGGAGGTAGGGCTTATATTAGGGCACATGTTAAAAACATGCTAGGGCTTCTTTTCGGGATAGGTCTTATTTTCAGGGAAATGGTATAATCTATCTATCTATCTATCTATCTATCTATCTATCTATCTATCTATCTATCTATCTATCTATCTATCTATCTATCTATCTATCTATCTATCAGTGGTGGGATTCAATTTTTTTTACTACCGGTTCTGTGGGCGTGGCTTGGTGGGCGTGGCTTGCTGGGCATGGCAGGGAAGGATACTGCAAAATCCCCATTCCCTCCCCACCAGCTGGAACTCCGGAGGCAGAGAATAGATGGGGGCAGGGCCAGTCAGAGGTGGTATTTACCGGTTCTCCAAACTACTCAAAATTTTCACTACCGGTTCTCCGAACTGCTCAAAATTTCCACTACCGGTTCTCCAGAGCTGGTCAGAACCTGCTGAATACCGCCTCTGCTATCTATCTATCTATCTATCTATCTATCTATCTATCTATCTATCAAATTCTACTATCTTTCCCTCCACCTATCTCTTTATCTATCTATCTATCTATCTATCTATCTATCATCTATCATGTATTTTAAAAAGTAACTTTGTAACTCCCAACTCCCAACAGTGGGTATCAGCAAAAAGTATGTGTACAGTACAGGTAGTCTCGACCACTCATTTAGCAACCATTAGATATTACAATGGCATTGAAAAAAGTGGCTTTAGGCCAGTTCTCACACTTATGATTGTGACAGCAAACCCATGGTCACATGATCAAAATTCAGGTGCTTGACACCTGACATATATTTATGATGGTTGCAGTGTCCTGGGGTCATGTGATTGCCATTTTCAACCTTCCCACCTGGCATCCAACAAGCAAAGTCAATGGGGGAAGCAAGATTGACTTAACAACCAAAACATTGTAAAATGAAGCACAATTCAATAACTCTATTGCTTAGCAATTGAAATTTTGGGCCCAACTGTGGTCATAAGTCAAGGACTACTTATATTAGAAGTACTTCCTCTATTTCATTATTGTAAATTTGTAAAAATTCTAGGTTAGATGCATGAATTCATTATTATGAGAATTCCCTTTTTCATGCATCATGTACTATCATTTAAGTTATTACATAAACTGAAGGGTTTCTGATATTCTCCTGGGCGACTTAATTGATATTTTAAATGTATTAAGAATTACAGCAAGGCTAATCCCAGGATTAGGGGAAGGATTAGCCAATGTGGTTACGGTTAAGGAGGCAGAAATTTTGTGAATGAAAGGAGTGCAGGGGTGAACAAGCTACCATTAATAATTAGAACTATTTATTACTTCTAAGCAAAGGATAATAGAAAGGTAAACTCCAAATAGATATTAAGGAACATTCAGAGTTGTCACTTGAGGCACAGATGGCTCGAATTATCCTACTTTGGATACATTCTGCAAAACCTAACTCCCTGGAGAAAGCACTAGTGCTGGGAAAGGTGAAAGTTACAATGGCAATTAATCCACCATTGGAAGACCCAAAAGACCAAGTTAGGGATGAATCATCGTAGAGATCACTATGAATAACAAAATAACATGATGGTGCATGATAAATCAATATGTGGCTAACTTAGTGTTCCATAATAATTGTCAGGATTTCAAGATCACAGACTTCCTTATCAAAAGTTCATAAGAAAGATGGCAAAGAAAGTGCAAAAGTTTTTTAAAAATTAAAAATGGGAGTAAAGTATGATTCTCTTTTTGCGGTTGTAATAGAATACGAGAGAAGGTTGCAGTTATTTTAATTAAGCTCCTTAAAAATACCGTATGAAGGGGGAAAAAAGTAGTTGACTGGTATTTTCATGGCACACCTGTGTAATTTTATTGGAAGGTATATGGAACAGAGGGGGACACGGTGGGCTCAGTGGCTAAGACGCTGAGCTTGTCGATCAGAAAGATCGACAGTTCGGCGGTTCAAATCCCTATTGTCGCATAACGGAGTGAGCTCCCGTTACTTGCCCCAGCTTCTGCCAACCTAGCAGTTTGAAAGCATGTAAAAATGCAAGTAGAAAAATAGGGACCACCTTGGTGGGAAGGTAACAGTGTTCTGTGCATTCAGTCATGCCGGCCACATGACCACGGAATTGTCATCAGACAGCGCTGGCTCTTCGGCTTAGAAACGGAGATGACCACCACCCCCTAGAGTCAGGAATGACTAGCACGTATGTGCGAGGGGAACCTTTACCTTATATGGAACAGACTGCTACTATCTTCTAGGATTTTTTAATCTACTTTTTATAGCTCTGATAGTTCTCATCCAAGCACAGATCTTTAGCGTTTGCAGATAGGTTTGTTTACTGTATCTAACTGATAAATGATCATTTATTTCCAGGACCTCTTTAAAGAATACAACAACTGACAGAGCTGCTTGAAAATTAAAGTGGAGAGGTAATGTGGGTTGATGTTCAGCTTACTCAGATTTAAGTCCATTTTCAGAAGCTCACTGGATGACTTTGGGCCAATAGCTGCCTCTCTACCCAGCAACATTGTGTTATGGGGAAAAATGAGAGAAGGAAAATCCAGGTACCAGTGATATATCCTTTTACCTACAGAGTCCTCTTCTCCAAATGAACTCTTGTCTGTCTTGTGCATGTAAGCTTACAAGATATACTTTGGTTTGGGATGGGAACAAAGTATGGATCTTCCCAGTGACCAGCGCAGATTGGTCAGATCAACTCCATTGTTCTCAGTGTCAGGAAGTTTCTCCATAATTCTAGGTTGCTTCTCTCCTTGACTAGTTTCCATTTGTTTCTTGTCCTGCTTTCAGTTGCTTTAGAGAATAGGTTGAACCCCCCCCCATCTTTAAATGGTGGATTCCTTCACAGGAAATCAGATATGCTGGAATGATTGAATAGGAAATAAAAATTCCACATTATATTTTCCTCATATTGCTGTGCCTTCATGAATCTGAGAACATAGAAGGGTGAATGAAATTCATCCTTTCTTTGAATCCCAGACATCAGTACAGGTAGTCTTTAATGAACAACCACAACTGGGAATCTCAGTTGTTAGGGAGTGAAGTGAGAAGCCCACGTGACTGTTTACCTCATGGCTACAATTGCAACACTTCTAGCTGCAGTTGTTAAGTGATCTCCCAGGTTGTTAAATGAATGGAAAGGTACTATTCCAGAAGTGTGCAGTAATGGTGCTAGCAGGGGTGGGCTGCTGGGGGTTCGCAGGTGTTCGGAGAACCTCTAGCTAAGATTGCAGTTCGGAGAACCCTCAAATCCCACTCCTGGCTGGCCCCGCCCACCCCACCCCGCCCCTCCCAGGAGTCCCCACATGGCTTGTTTTGGATGCAGATAAGTGCAGGGCGCGCACGGAGGCTCAGGAGGGCAAAAAACGGGCCTACTGGAAGTTTGGGAAGGCCGGAAATGGGCCTGTTTCTGGCCTCCAGAGGGCCTCCGGAGCCTGGGGAGGTCGTTTTCGCCCTCCTGGAGGCTCGAGGAAAGCCTCCGGAGCCCGGGGAGGGCAAAAATGCCCCCCCGCCGTGGTGCAGGAGGCTGACTAGGCCACGCCCACCATGGCCACGCCCACCCAGCAACTGGGCAGAGAACCCCTTGCTAAAATTTTTGAAGCCCACCCCTGGGTGCTAGTATTGTTGGGATCTATCCTCCCTTTCTGAAGCCTTTTAGAGGAGTTCCTTTCCCCTTTGTTAATTGAGGGGAACTCTGTCCACGGGCTGCAGAAACACAACTCATATCTTCAGGATTTGACCTTCATTTCTTTAGCCCATCGAAGAATGTCCAAATCTGAAAAAAAATCCACTGCTTTAAGTTGCAGCCGAAATTTCTTTGGAGGACTGAATATTCTCCATGTTTTAACACTGGATGCATTTCCAATTTCCAATGGCATTATAATAAGCAAACTTTATTTTTCGCAGGGGCTATGGCTTGATTCATTTTTTTTCTATCATTCTGTCTTAACCCATTTCCTATTTTCCATATCTCGCATTATGATAGAAACTATGAATTTTCAAGTTATTGGTTTGTAGGATTTCCTCCCTTTTTTTCTTGTTGGTATTTGCAGTATTAATACCCTGTTTCCCCCAAAATAAGACATCCCCTGATAATAAGCCCAATCGGGCTTTTGAGTGCATGGCAATAAGGCCAAGCACTTATTTCAGGGTTCAAAAAAATATAAGACAGGGTCTTATTTTCGGGGAAACACGGTAATAATTATATTAATACTACAACAACAAGAAAAATATAATTATTAATAAATGCATACAAGCCTACTCCATTTACTCCAAGACTACCTACTGCAGATTTCAATTTACTACAACTATTTTTTGTGGCAGTTTGCTGTAGCATGAAACAAGGATTTGTAGTCTTTTAAGCACAAGCATTATATCCATGTTTTTAAAGGAACAGAATTGCAGTTTTATAGAAAATTTATATATATATTTAAAAGGCACACTTGTTACAGAAAACATAGATACTGTCAGAACCACCAGCTACGGTTTGGTGCCTTGCCGGCATTCTGTTGTCAAAGGGAGAGGGAGGGGAGAACAAATGGACAATTTGCTGTATACCTTTATGGCGAGAAAGTAGGTGGGTAGGATTGACAGTTGAGGAAGAACAGAGGCGGTTGGAATCTGGTTCGCACTGGCCCTGGCATCTTCAAAGCTGTTTGCCCTGAGTGTGGAATTTCACCAGCCCAAACACCACAGCATTTCTCATAATATGTTGGCGGTGCTAGATTGGCAACACATGGACGGACCGCAGGGGGGAAGACTTGGGGAAAGTGGGCTTAGTTCTGTATTAGAAATGAAAATATATGATTGCGTAGAAATGGATAAGTTAACTATTCAACTGAAAGGACAAATGAATTCGGAGTATTATGTAATATGGAAGAAATGGTACGACTGGATTGAATATAGAAAACAAGGGAAAAAAGAAGAGGGCAAAATAAAGTAAAGCAAAATGTATATTGGAAAAATATGGAATATATATGGACTAGAATGAAAGAAGATGTAAATGTTATGTATGGAATATTTTAAATTTGGATGTAATGATATGTAAAAATAAGATATGTAAATAATAGGTAAATGAGCACAGTTATGTAAAAATTATGGAAATTTGTTAAATGGAAAAAAACAATAAAAATCTTTGGGGGAAAAAAGAAATGAATGTAAGTGTTCAGGAAATTTAGAAAATTTTCAAAGTTCATATTTGAAGCAAAAGATAAGAATGATAAATAATTGCTGTTTGATTGCAAGATTGGTGTTATAATTACTGAATCTATATAATTCAGAATAAGTACATAATTGTTTTCAAATCTGTATACTAAGAATAGGTAATAGTTGGAGAGAATCTGAATCAAACCTTCTTATACTGACCATGTGGCCATGTGGCCATGTGTACTGTGTTTCTGAATTTGCAGCTGTTTCATCGTTACATGCATAGGTGAATTTAGTGAATATTTAGAAATATATTGATTTTTCTGAACAAGGAAGGAGGAACATACCTTCCTTTCTGTAATACATAGAAATATATTTTGTATTGAAGGACAGAGATCTATTGAACAGTTAGAATCAGAGATGGACTTGGACTTGGTTTCATCCCAATCTCTAGTATGGTGGAGAATTATAAATGTTTATTTGATGTAATGTCAGTTCATATGCAGTTTATAAAAGGAGCAAAAAAGATTTAAAGTTAAATCCCCTGATGCAAAGTTTATGCAGAAGAAGAAACTGTATTGCTTTTGAGAAGTACAGATCTCTGCTAAAAATGAATGCAACCCTCACCTTTTTGCAACAAGATTTTTTTTTTAATATAAGGCCCCATAGTATTGGCAAAGGGGAGAAAATTGTATATATAAATAATTTTAGCAATATGGTACTATTTGATTTACATATAAAAATATTGATTCTAACTATATTAATGTATATGTTTTGAAAATTTGTATTCCTAGCTGTAGTTTTGATTTCTTATCAACAGATGTGATCATGATCCCTAACAGTTAGGCTTCTTTCTTTAATTGTAAGTGCAATTAATCTAATGAAATTGGGGAAAGTTCCTACCTATATGATTTTCTAGCTCACTGATACAAAAATTATAATGTTCTTTCTCTGTACTGGAAATTAATGATAGAATAGAATAGAATTTTTTATTGGCCAAGTGTGATTGGACACACAAGGAATTTGTCTTGGTGCTTATGCTCTGTGTACATAGAAGAAAAGATACGTTCGTCAAGAATCATGATGAAACTATTTCAACTAAATTCCTATTGCCCCTGTGCTCCTTAGCTTCATTGAGGCAAATTGGTTAGGAATTCTGTGTGTTCCAATTATAGACCTACTTCCTTAATAAATGTGGATGCCAAGAATGTAAATTTCTTGGGCCTGCAGATTACATTTTGTTCTTCCGACTATTGTGCATGCAACTTGGGCTGGATTTATACAAGACTGAAGGATCTGATAGTATCAGGTTTCCGATTGATGTACTTGCTTTTACTCAATACATTAAAAAATCCAACAGCCAAAGTTTTTAGATGCTGACGAAGCTGTTAGTATGTTCTTTTGAAAGTTTCTAAAAGATTGTAGTTGATTTAAATTTTCTCAATTTTTTTTAGAGTGAGCTATTTTCTTCAGCTTTTAATTATGATTTAGTTGTGCAGTTACTGAAGTTGTTTGTTTTCCTTGCTGTTTGCTTTTTTTGTCATTAAAATTTGTATTGTATATTTTACTAGAAACTCAGAAAATATCAACTAAATTATGGCAGGGGCGGCTAGATATAATGCAGTTATGTATTTCATTGTTCAGCTAAAATGCTTCATTTCTTGCCTTATTTTTAATACTTGAATTTGACATATTGTAGGTCTAAGGAAAGCTTAAAATGAGAGCTTCACTTTTTAAATAATAATTCTATTGAAGTTTATTAATTAAATTGATTAAATTTACAAATACAAAGATAAAATACTAATGCAAACTAAGAAAAATACAAAAAGCAAAGAAATGAAATGTGCAAAAAACCCCCACAACATATAAAAGATGTCTCCCCCCCTTCTTCTAGGCAAGTATAAACAACTTCAGTAATATAACATTATCTCTGGTATTTCAATAAAAAAATATCTCATATCTCATCCCTTATGAATGGGAAAAATGCATCATTTATCCTTATCAGCAAAAATCTATTAAGAACTATTTTTAATCCTGACAAATAATGTCCCACAAGTTGATTTCTTATCGTTTTCTCTTTGTCTCCTTTCAGGAACAATTTCAAGTTTAATTCAGCCCTTTTATAAAAGTTAAGCATGCTTTCCAAATCACTTTTTTGACTTTTTATTTGTTTGTCCCCTTTAGTTGTTAAGACATCAGCAATTTTCACATGGAAATCCATTACATTTTCCATATCACATTTGTAATCTGGCATTTTAAAATCCATTTTGAGATTCATACCATTTTCTATATTTCTCTTTTAATCTGGCTTCCTTTAAAAAAAACCATTTTCAAATCCATATTCAAATCAGTTTCAGTCTATATGTTCTCCATCCTGGGGTGGAGCCAGCATTCAGGATGGGTTGTCCTTGTCTAATCAGATGGAGGACCGAGTCTGTCTATTTTTTTCTCTTATTGCTAGGCTCCGCCTCTGAAGCCCAGATTTGACTCGGTCCTTTCACGAGAAGGACGCTGGCAACCGGACTCCCATCCTGTAGGCTTAGTCAGATCACCAAATTTGGCCTTCCTTTCCAAAATTAAGTTATTTTGCTCTGAAAAATTTCAAATCCACCACCAGGTGTCTCCATTCCTTCACATTTCCCCAGGAACGACTTCGTTCATCCAGGGAAGCAAGAGGAACTTCGTTTTACTTCACAGTTTGAATTCCCCCCTTTCCCCCTTTTTTTCCTCCTCGCTCCTCGGGAATCATCAAAGGGGGGGTGGGCAACACGACGGCATCTTTTTCGCCCTCCTAAGGAGATCGTCGGAGACGCCCAAGCGCTGGAGCAACTGCTCGCACTAATTTCAGCAGCCCCAGCTCTGCCGCGTGTATTTACCCGGCATTGCTTTTCTGTCTCTGGGCTTGCTCTGCTAACCGATTGCCCGACTCACAGCTGATCGGAAGGTAGCGCTGGAGAAAACGCTCGCGCGGGCTCCTAAGCCCGCCACAGGAGGTCAGAAGCACAACTTGAGATTGCAGGCATATTGTCCGGGGCTTGTTCTCCTCCCTGGCCCCTGCTGAGCCCATTATTTCAGGCGCTGGAGCAAACGCTCGCGTGGCTCTTCTCTGCCCCAGAATAGCCGTTTCACATTAAATCGGCTCTGCCTCTCTCCTCATTGCTGGGCCCACCTTTCCCTCAGAGCTTGCTCGGGAGGGCCCTCTTTTACAACTACGATCACTCCTAGTGCCATAGGAGTTTGAGCTTGCTCGGGAAGGCATTTTTTGCAGAGGCATCAAGGACCACGAGGCAGGGGTGGCCATTTTTGATCGGCCATTTTGAAACCTCCCCTTTTGAACCGGGCCTTAACTTAAGATCATGGCAGATAAAGCCTTGCAAGACAATCCTGGGGGCAAATGCCTAAGAAAAACTAATAGGGGTACCTCTGAGGATGAACAGTCTTCCTCTTCAGGTCATCCTTCTACCAGGTCTTGCAATTCCAGGGAGGCCTCTTCCAAAGCGACTGAGCATGCTGAAAAGAGGAGAGACAGGGCCTTGCAAAAGATTTGCGATAGATCTGCTAGACACCAACAAACCAGGCAGCAGGATCAGGTCCTCTCTATTTCCACTGCCCCAGCTGAAGCAGGGGAGGATCCCTTAGCCCTGGATGCTACTAATCTACCCAGGCCCCAGGATGACCTATGGGGTGGTTCTCATCCTGCCCAAGAGGCCACGGTTCCCCTACCTCAACCAGAAGGGGTTTCTATTGCTACAGCTGGGGTTTCTGAGGCGCAAGCTTCCCCTCAGGCTTCTGCTCCACAAGTGCCTTTAGATCAAGCTGCCTTCCAGGCCATCATTACAGCTGCCCTCCAACAAGCCCTTTCATCTAGTCTGCAATCTTTCGCAGTACCAGAGTCCTCTACGGTCTCTCAGGAGCACGGCAGTTCCAGAGCTAATCCTCTCCCAGGTATCGCGCCTCGCCAGGGCGCTCAGGACAATTCATCTGAGGAATCTGAGGGAAGCAGTGGGGCAGAAGGAGTACATGAGGAAGATAACAATATCTGGGACCTCTCAGAGGATGAGGGTCTCTCCTCTGACCAGCCCATTCCGACAGGACTATTTCCATCTGGCCTGTTTAAATCTCTTCTTTTCAAGGCACGTGCTGCTGCCGGTCTGGCTTCTGATCCCTCAGCTTCAATTCCTGTAACCGAGGGGCGACCCGATCCCTTGTTCTCCGAAACCAAACGGGAATTGGATGTAGTGCCAGCCCCTCAACTCTTTTTGGACACGGTGGAACGACAGTGGGCCTCTCCGGCCTCTGGTCCCTCTCCCTCCTCTCAAGATAAGAAGTTCTTCAACATGGCTTCTACTTTGGCCGATATTCTGTTGGTTCCCTCTGTGGATGAGCCAATCCGGGCTCTTTTTTCCCCAACTTCCATGCCAGGAGAAGCTATTTATTTATTTTATTTATTTTATAAAATTTATATGCCGCCCAACTCCCGAAGGACTCTGGGCGGCTTACATCATAAAAAATAAAACATATAAAAACAATTTAAAAAAGAAAGGGGAAAAAAAACCCCCAACTATATTTAAAATAAAACATTCACACAACCATGCATGGGCCAATCAGAACAACTATTGGCCCCAGGCCTGCCGGAAAAGCCAGGTCTTAAGGGCTTTACGTAAGGCCAGTAAGGTGGGGGTAGTACGGATCTAGGGGGGAAGTTGGTTCCACAGAGTCGGAGCGGCTACAGAGAAGGCCCTCCCCCGCGGTCCCGCCAGCCGGCACTGTCTGGCCGACGGGACCTGA
>QLTV01002867.1:1872955-1919861 GCA_003457575.1 Thermophis baileyi | reverse complement strand
CCAATCTCATTCATACCAAGCCCGGGGTCAGATCTGGGCCCCCATCTGCTTCTGTTAGTACGCTCAGCAGAGGGGGCTCCATTTCCCTCCCCCGTCTCCCCCATTCTCACCAACACAACCAATCAGACATACTCTTCCATTCCCAGTCAAACCAGACAACCCACCACATTCACACACAAAACATGGCTAAAATTGCCAAAAACTGGCCAACAAAAAAGAAAATTGCATTGTAAATGCAACCCTAGGTTTCTTGTTGTAAATGCAACCCAAGATGGTTTAAAAGGGTAGTCTATAGGGAAATAAATTGTCAGAAAGAAAACACCACTTTGATATGGGCTGTCGTTAAGACCCATGAATGTAACTTGCTCTTAAGAGCTGAGGAACTCTTAAAGCCAGAAGACAGGAGAATGGAGCAGGCACTCACGAAGGCTCATCAGGCGGCGGCCTGGTCCATCAAGGCCTCTTCAACTTCTTTCTTTGCGAGGACCACCCTGATTTGGCTTCGCCAGATCCAGGACCACATTCCTACCTCCAATCTGAGAGCCCAACAGGATCTCAAAAATCTTCGTGGCTGTTCAGTTTCTGGCAGATTCCACACTGCAGGCATCCCGTTTCGCTTCTAAGGCGCTAGCCTCTTCTGTAGTAGCCAGGTGTATGCACTGGCTTCGCCAGTGGTCTGCGGACTCTCGCCATAAGTGGCACCTGGCATCCGGTCCGATTAGCGGACAGTCTCTTTTTGGTCAGTGTCTGGATCCGCTCCTGGTCGAATCCTCGGATCGGAGGAAGGTGCTGCCTTCTCTTTCTCAGAGGGGGTTTCCCCGTGTAACTCCATACTATCGTCGGCCCTTTCGGCCAGCTGACCAGGGTCTCTCCTTCCACCGGGCCCCAGGTCAGTATTTCTCCCACCAGCGGCCCCAGGCAGATAGGACGGGCAGGGGAAGGCAGTTCCGCAGGCAGGCCAGAGGGGGTCCCCCCCATAGATCTTTCAAGCGCCCTAGATGGTGAGGATTCCTTCATTCCGATAGGGGGCCGCTTGTCTAAATTCACTGCGCATGGGAAGCCTCCACCCAGGACTCCTGGGTGAGGAATACAATTCAATTTGGTCTTGCTCTGGAATTCCTCTCCATTCCCCCGAGGTTCTTTGTCTCCTGCTCGGTCTCTAGTGTTCCCTCCAAGAGACGCTTGATGGACGAGGCCGTTCAACACCTCCTTTCCATCAGAGCCATTCAGAGGGTTCCTCAGGAACACCAAGGTGAGGGGTTCTACTCTATCCTCTTTGTGGTTCCAAAGTCCTCGGGGGGGATGGAGGGCAATTTTGGATTTAGCAATAGCAATAGCAGTTAGACTTATATACTGCTTCATAGTGCTTTACAGCCCTCTCTAAGCGGTTTACAGAGTTAGCATATTGCCCCCAACAATCTGGGTCCTCATTTTACCCACCTCAGAAGGATGGAAGGCTGAGTCAACCTTGAGCCGGTGAGATTTGAACTGCCGAACTGCAGCTAGCAGTCAGCTGAAGTAGCCTGCAGTGCTGCACTCTAACCACTGCGCCACCTCGGCTCATTTAAAGTGTCTAAATTCTTTTATTAAATATAGGAAATTCAAAATGCACTCTCTGTCTTCCATTCTGGCTTCTATCCGTCAGGGAGATTTCATGGCATCTTTAGATCTGACGGAAGCCTATCTCCACATCCCCATTCTCAAGCAGCACAGGAAGTATCTCCGTTTTTGCTACGCCTCAGAGCACTTCCAATATAGGGCTCTTCCCTTTGGCCTGTCATCAGCCCCCAGGGTCTTCACTAAGATTCTTGCAGCTCTGGCCGCTCATCTTAGGACCATCCCTATCCACATCCAGTGTTATTTGGATGACATTCTGATCCACGCCTCCTCTAGGGAGGTGGCCATTCAGCATCTCCACATTACTATGCTCACTCTGCGACAACATGGTTTTTCAATCAACTTGGCGAAGAGTCAGCTGTCTCCTTCACCTTCCATCCTTCATTTGGGAGCTGTGATTGATTCTGAACAGTGCCACATCTTTCTCTCCCCAGAGCGACAAACTAGCATTAGGGAGCTGGTTCTTCGGGTCAAGGGTGAGGGTAGGGTACCTATTTCCCTCTTAGCTACCCTACTTGGCAAAATGACATCCTGTATAGCTATTGTTCCCTGGGCTCATCTCCATTCCCGGGACCTACAATGGTTCCTTTTGCCTCTCCAGAAAGCGGGCCTCGGCACGTCTTCTCGCAGGGTCCTGGTCCCAGCAGCGGTCCTGCGCTCTCTTGCCTGGTGGAATTCCTCGGCTCTCTCCCAGGGCTTTCACTTCCGCGTGGTCAACAGAGTGGTGGTGACAACAGATGCCAGCCTGTTGGGCTGGAGGGCCCACGGGCAGGGCATGATGGTGCAGGGTCAATGGTCTCAGGCGGAGACTCTTCATTCCATCAACTGGCTGGAACTCTGAGCGGACTTCTTGGCTCTGCGCCAGTTCCGTCATCAGATCTCGGGCCATCACGTCCTGATTCTGACGGACAACATTGCGACCAAGGCACACATCAACAGGCAAGGGGGGACGCGTTCCAAATCTCTCCTAGCAGAGGCGATGTGGCTGGGTCTCTGGGCGGAGAAGCACCTGCTCTTGCTCACAGCGGACCACATAGCGGGCGTCTCCAATACTAAGGCAGACTGGCTATCCTGGGCCACAGTGGATCAGGCAGAATGGCGCCTCCATCCCTCTCTCTTCCTTCAAATCTCTCAGCGATTCGGACCCCCTCTGGTCGACCTCTTCGCGACTCCTCAAAATTCGCTTCTGCCAAGGTTCTTTTCTCGATTCCAGTCCAGGGGAGCGGAGGGAGTGAACGCTCTCAGGAGCGCCTGGCCTCCGGGTCTTCTATATGCCTTTCCCCCACTCCTTATCATTCCATACCTGATCCAGAAACTTTTACAGGAACGGGCAGAGGTGATCCTCCTGGCCCCGTCGGGCCTGGTTTGCCGACCTCCAGGCTCTGTCGATCGAGCCCCCGTGGCGGTTGCCTCTCTCATCAGGCATGCTCAGCCAGGGTGCCCTGCAGCATCTGAACCCAGAATGGCTTCAACTAACCGCTTGGAGATTGAACGGCGCACCTTGACCAATCAGAACTATGATCAGGATGTCATAGTCACCATACAGGCATCCCATTGGCCGTCGACCGACTGTATTTATTCAGCTACCTGGAGGAAGTTTTGTTCCTGGTGCAGGTCTGAAGGACTCTCTCCCCTCCGCATTCCCGTTCCCAAGATTCTCCATTTCTTACAACACGGCTTCCACAAGGGTCTCACTCCAAACACTCTCCGTCGTCAAGTGGCAGCCCTTTCATCGATTTTATCTTGTGACCAGGTGGACTCACTCGCCCAGTTTCCCACCATTCGGCGATTTTTGAAGGGTGCTTCTAACCTGCGGCCTCCTGTGATACACAGATATCTTACCTGGGATCTTCCTCGTGTGCTGTCATCCCTTACTGAACATCCATACGAACCTCTCAGGGAGGCTTCCTTGAGACATCTTTCTTTTAAAGTGGCCTTCTTGGTCGCCATCATGTCAGCGAGGCGAATTTCAGAACTGTCCGCCCTCTTGGTGCCAGGGGACTTGTGCATTTTTCATGTGGACAAGGTGGTCCTGCGCCTAGATCCTACCTTTCTCCCTACGGTGAACTCTGTGTTTCACAGGTCACAGGAGCTCATGCTTCCATCTTTCTGCGTTTGACCAGTCCACCGACGGGTACGTAGTTGGCATGCGCTGGATGTCAGGAGAGCTCTCAAGATTTACATTGACAGAACTCAGTCCTTCCGTAAGTCGGAAGCTCTCTTTGTGGCCTTTCAACCTCGTTCCTTAGGCACCCGGGTGTCTTCCTCCACCATTGGGCGGTGGATCAGGAGTACGATCGCCACAGCGTATGACCTGGCATGGTTGCCCAAGCCATCGGGTATCACTGCTCATTCCACCCACAGCGCCGCCACTTCGGCCGCTTGGGCTACGAAGGCGTCACTGGATGAGGTGTGCAGGGCAGCCACCTGGGCCTCCCCTACTCAATTCATCAGACATTATAAAATTGATTCGTACGCATCAGCAGATGCGGCCTTTGGTCGTCGAGTGCTTCAACGAGTAGTCCCCTCCTGAATGCTGGCTCCAACCAGGATGGAGAATAGGCATTGGAACTTACATGATACGCCTCTTCTCATCCGTTGGCGCCAGCATTCAGTCCCGCCCTTGATCTGTCCATTTTTTCCCCTTACACCTACCGTGAGGGCATGGGAGTCCGCCAGGTGCTTACCTGGGTATTTTTGTTGCCACGTCGAGTCTAGTCTTCAGGATTCGTCAAATCTGGGCTTCAGAAGCGGAGCCTAGTAATAAGAGAAAAAGATAGACAGACTCGGTCCTCCATCTGATTGGACGAGGACAACCCATCCTGAATGCTGGCTCCCCCCGGATGAGAAGAGGCGTATCAGGTAGGTCCACCGCCTATTTTATTCAGTAAAATCTGTTCCTTTTTTGCATCCTCTAATACAGGGATGTCGAACTCAATTTCATTCATCAGGGTTGTGTTTCACCTCAGGGGGCCAGGGTGGGCTTGGCCAGGGTGGGCATGGCCAGCTCGACGTCACTTGTGTCAGGGAGCCCTGTGGTGGCCCGAGCACTCTGCCAGCAAAAACAGGTTCCTGAGCTCCATTTTTGGCTGCGACGGCCTCCTGCAACCCTCTGCCAACGAAAATGGAGCTCGGGAGGGACGCATGTGGCCCTCCCGAGCTCCATTTTTGCTGGCACAGGCACTGTGGGCCGGTCCTTTGCTGTTTCCAGGGAAGCCCTGCAGGCCAGTTCTAAGCACCCTGCGGGCTGCATCTGGCCCCCGGGCCTTGAGTTTGACACCCCTGCTCTAATAGATCCATATTTATAGCGTCAGACAATCTTGAAAGTGATTTCTGAGTACATTGTTCCTAAACTGCCTTAATTTCTTCTGTAGTCAAATAGTATTGCTCCATTGCAGTAATGGGTACTTCTCCTCTATAATTATAATCTTTAGTTCTCTCTAATGTCCTCAAGTCAACTTTCAAAACTCCATCATATAATACGTTTATTTTCCAATCAGCAAAACTTTCCATGGGAGGATTTCTTGTAGTTGATTTCAAAATCTTCATTTATTCATTTATAAAAATCTAAACATCCCACTGGAATTTCAAGTTCATGTAGCCCCTTAGTGTTCCAAAAATCAACATTCTACTCCCCCTTTTGCTGTTTTCCAAAAATCAAAGTGTTTCTTTTTAACCCTTAAGCTTACATGAACTGTTTTCATCCAGGATAGAAGAAAACTCTCCTGGGAAGATGAAACTTGCCCTTCAGAAGGTTCTTACCATCAGAAAATCAATAACAAGCAGCTTCCTATAGTAGTATTGGGCAGACCCAGCTCCAAATTAAGATGCTGAACCATGGCTTACACACAAAAAAAATGTCTCCTGGTTCCCAGAGTTGTGAAACCCACTGGAGATGGGAGAGAAGTTTATAGGAGCTGATTGATTGATCCGTTTTCCATTATGACCATTGCAGTGCTGTCTTTAAGTCATTGCTTCCCCAGAAGTCCCAGAGTGCTTTACTTTTAATGAAGTTTGAATTGCACATTCTCTCAAAGCTTGTTTACAAAATAATAGTTCCCTTGCTTCTAAGACTGAAGGAAAACATTTATGCTTTTTCCTTTTAGGCTTTCTTACAGTCTATCAGCCTTGTCCTGAAAATGTATGCTATGGAAAAGCCTGAGAGAAGTCATCTTCTGCAGTGATAGCTAAATGGTTTCTGAATATATTGACATATTCCTTGACATATTTTGTGATGTCTTGCAGCATTCAGTGCCAATATGTAGAGTGATATTGACTGCCACAAGATACATATAAAAATGATTAGAATGTAGTTATAATTTGAAACATTTTATCTAAGGAAAAGTAATATTAAAATGTGTATTCAACAAAGATTTCATATAATTTTTTTTATTCCTGGGAATGCCACTTGGAAGTTGAAACATTCAGAGGATCATAACTTAATCTGAAGTGGTACAGTAAATAGAATAACATTAATTAAGACTAATTGTTGTGGGTTAAATGTGCATGTTTTCTTATAAGCTATTTTCATTAGCTATGTTTGGAGCTTAATTGTAACATGAAGAACAGAGAAAGTGGGGAGAAGAAATAGACAGAAAAATTATTGAGAGGCCCTTGGTGCTCTCTGAACTTGCTTGGTGCTTTCTGTTTTCTTGCAGAAAAACTATATAATCCTTGAAAAATAAATCTGCACCTGATTTATTTGATAATTGATAATTGGTATGAGTTGTTTATTAAAGAGGCTTGTGAAATATGCATTTTCCCTATTTACTCATGAATTCTTCCATTAACTGCTATAAGATAAATAGTGGAAAAAGATTTTTTGGGGGTAAGAATTGATGATTCTTATTTAATTCCCAAGATATGCGAACAACTAGAAGCAAATAAAGTTATGACTAGTTGCCAGCATGGGTTTGTTAAAAACAGATCATGCCAAACCAATCTTATTTCATTATGACTAAATTAGTAGACCAGAGAAATGCTGTGGACATAGTATACTTAGATTTCAGTAAAGCATTTGATAAAATACATCACAACCTACTTCTTGGTAAGCTAGAAAAATAATGGAATAGACAACATCACCACTAGGTGGATTTGTAGCTGACTGACAAACTGTACTCAATGAGTTGTCCTCAATGGTACTTCATCCACATGGAGAGAAGTAAGCAGTGAGGTACCACAACGCTCTGTCTTAGGCCCAGTACTCTTCAATATCTTCATAAATGACTTAGATGAGAGAATAGAAGGGGAACTGATTAAATTTGCAGATGACACTAAACTGGCAGGAAAAGCCAACACCCACTGAAGACAAGCTCAGGATCCCAAAAGATTTTGACAAACTTGAATAATGGGCCCTATCCAACAAAAGGAATTCTGTTGCCTTCACGGAACTGCCTCCACATGTGGAAGGCTCAGTGGACTGCATAGGCTTCCTTCTCTCAGACAGCCTATTGCCTCCATCTCAGAGAGTTTGCGAAAAGTGTAGGTGTAAGCATTTATTCACATGCCATTTCAAAAATAGGCTTAAAATGTTTCAGATGGGAAACTCTTTTACTTTTAGACATCTGCATGAATCTTCTTGGATTTCTCTCATTTGGAAGGGAGATTTGTGGCATTAGAGATCTGTCAGTTATATAGTCCATAACAATTATATTTCTCTCTTAATTTGTTTATACATTTTTTTGTTGTGATTCATTGATAATAAACTCCAGTAGAGCTTGGAATAATGTATTTTTATTGGGATAATATAAGGTTAATATAAATATAAAATTTTAGCAGTGGTCTTCCACAACCTACTATTCTCTTATAGTTTCATAAATTAATATGAAATATGTTGTGTTCAGAACTGTGTCCCGTAGCTTTATTCTGAAAGATCTTTAGTTAGTGGGTCAAATGAATTGCCTAACCTGAAATAAAATTTGTGGTCAAATACTGTTTTTTGTGCTAGCAGCTGCACTGCTGTAATTTGAGCACAGCCTGTTCACAGTCTTGCAGCATGAGATCTTGAACAGGAAATGCCAGAGATTGAACATGGGAATTGAGCCATAATCCTTCTCCTAACTACACAGAATTGATGGTTTTGCTTTTTCTGCATTTTCTTTTTCTCAGCTCAACATATTGGTGACTTTTTCAGGAAATTTTCTATTGTAGATATATAATATATAGCTATTGTGTCCTCTTGCTTTGATCTGAGTCCCCAATAGCAATAATCCTAATTTTACTCTTCATTTAGTTGTCTTAATGAGAATAGAAACTTTCCAAGATTACATAATTTTGAAATTTGACAGATTTAAGTGTTTTATTAGAAAGAATTGATTATTATTGAACTTGTGAAGAGTATGCCTTAAGCTTCAGCACCTCCATGACTATCATTTAAGATGAATGATTTGGAGCTATTGGGTGGAGTCTTTAGTGTCAACTGTCCAATTGGTAAACACAGCAAAAGAAACTCCTGGGACATTATTTTACCAAGAGTATAACTTTACTGGTAATTCCATATAGGCACAGAAGTAGCAAAACCAATTCTAAAGTTTTCGTGTGAAAACCAGCATAGGTAAAATTCCCTTTTCCCCCTGGACCTCCACACAGTTCATTGTCCACCAATCAATTATATTCATTTTGTTTTTGGAACATTCTGAGCAGCAAATGCTGAGGAGTTTTCCCAGCATTTGATCTTGGGATGTTTGGACTGTTCCGGGTTGTGTCAGCTTACTTGATTTCCTCAACTCACTCCCAAGCCTCCATTCCATTCCAATACTTTCCCTCCCCCCTCCCTGTTTCTGTTGTCTGGTTACGAGCAGGGGTGCATGGCAAGTCAGCCATGACATGTCGACTTTCCAGAAGAAAGATAATCCCATGAGGAAGCAAATGTGGACAATGTTACATTACAACATTTTTTTCTCCTATTGAGGCCGGTTTGGATACTTAACATGGAACCTATGGATGAGTCTAGGTGCCCGAACATCCCCTACCAACATCTGCACCTGCCAGACGGAATCCCTTCCATAACACTAAAAACTGCAAATCCCTTTTATAGTATCAGGAGTCAAGGGTTTCCTTGATCTTGAAATGTTATTCTCCTACTATGAGAGGGGGAGGAGGTGGCTTAATAGCCAGAAAAGTGAAACACTGGGTGGATACGCCTGAGATTTTTTAGCAGTTCTAACTCCACTGTCACCAGAGTCACAATCTGGATAATGGGGAAAGGGCCTATGTACTGTACTTAGGTCCCAACTTTCTGCAGGGGTGCCTCAGATTCAGGAACTTCATGGATAGATACACTGACTCCTACTCTAAATTCTTTTGGGGGCACTCTGTTCTTATCTGCTTATCTCTTTTGCACTTCCCTTGCTTTCTCTGACGCCTTGTGCACTATGACCCAGGTGGCTTTCAAAGTGTCTACCTACTCAGCCAATGAGGCTGATGAGGGGGTCTCTTGAGGGAGTTCTGGCATAGGCATAAATTCTACCCCAGTAGCCACCCGAAAGGCAGTAAACCCGGTGCTACTATGCACAGAATCTTCAGCAAAATGTAATGGTTCAGTCCAATTGGTCTGCTGATAATTCATGTAACATTGAGGGTACTGCTTTAGGGCTGAATTCGTACATTCACAGACTCCATTCGTTTGAGGATGATGGTAGGAGCTAAGTCCCTGGGAAGAGCCTATCAGGCTCAGGAATTCACATCAAAACTTTGATGAGAATTGCACACTCTGATCTGAAATGATGTGCTTTGGGACACCATGGAGCTTGTATATATGCTGTATGAATAGTTTAGCTAGGGTTTGGGCCAAAGGAATCCTAGGGCACATCACAAAGTCGGCTTGCTTGGAGAACAAGTCCGTGATAGTCCAGATTACAGTATTCCCAGCACTTTCCAGTAGCTTTACAATAAAGTCCATATATATTTCCTTCCAAGAAGCTGTGGGGCTGGCCACAGTTTGCAGCAGACCCAGAGGCTTTCTGGGCAGCTGCTTCATCGAGGCACAGATGGGACAACTGGCCATGTAGGCTTCTATATGCTTCTTCATTCTTGGCCATCAAAACTGCCTCTTTATGAAGTGAAGGGTCTTTACAAATCCAAAATGCCCTAGCATCATGGCTCCTCTGTAAAACTAAAGTTCTCTGGCCAGCTGAAATGTATAGTTTGCTCCCCATCCATGCCAGTCTGTTCCTTAATGACAGATCATCTTTATGTTGCTGGAACCAGTCATCTCCTGCCAGAGCATCTTTTAGTGGTTGCATTAGATCTTCGGCTAACAGCAGTGCCAATGTTCTCTGCTGTCTCGTAAGGGCTGGCGCCACAAATTGTCTGGATGGAATGATGGAGTTAATGACTTCCTCTCAGGTGCTGTTGTACTCTGGCATTTGGGAGAGGGCATCCGCCAAGAAATTTTCCCCTCCTGGTAGGCAGCAAAGGGTGAAATTGAAGTGGTTGAAGTATTGAGCCCACAAAACCTATTTAGGAGACAGTTTTCAGGGAACTTTCAATGCTTCTAGGTTCTTGTGCTCCATCCACATTTCAAAAGGAATCTTACTGCCTTCCAAGAATTGTTTCCAGGTTAGGAGAGCCCAGCAGACCACGTAGTCTTCTTCCTCCCAAATAGCCCGTTGCCTCTCAGTTTCGGAAAGCTTGTGGGATGTATAGGTTCACGGCTGCAGCTCTCCCTTGGCATTCCTCTGAAGTAGTACTGCTCCTACAGCTACATCACTAGCACCCACCTGTATCACAAAAAGCTCATCCAGGTCAGGGGTTTTTAGGACCAGTTCCGCAGCGAAAAGGTGTCTGACTTTCTCGAACATGGTTTGGCACTCAAGTGACCAGTTCAAGGGCTGGATGGGCTTGGCCTTAGCTTCTCCCTCCTTCATTTTCAGCAGGTTGATCATTGGTAGGGCTATCTGGGCAAACATGGGGATGAATTGGTGGTAGAAGTTTGCAAATCTGAGAAAAATCTGCAGTTGCTGTCAGATTATTCATGAACTGGGAGAGCCAATGGTAACAAGGTCAGCCAATGAATAGGCATAACAACTAAGCCAATGGGAGCTAAACTGAGTCTGTGCAGAGAATCGAAACTGAAGCTAGAAGGCTGGGCGTGGCTCAGCCCACTCTGTCTCTGTTTTTGTCTGCTCTGAACTCTGAACTAGAAGCTGCTTGTATTTTGCTTGTAACTGTTGAAGAAGAACTCTGCTACTGGTATTGTAAATATATATATTACTATGTTTATAAAGAAGTAAATGAATCCTGCTGCATCAGTCTGCCTGTGTGTGCTTTCTGGATTTAATTTTCTGCAATAAACTCTGATAGTTGCCTCCTTGTTCAATGGGGTTTCCACTCTAATATTGCCCGAACCCTACCAGGGTCCATCTCCATGCCCACTTTTGAAATCCAATACAACTAGTTTAGGTTCATCATGTGGAAGTTGCACTTGGATAGCTTTGCATAAAGTTGAGTCTTCTGCAATTTCTCGAGCACCTTTCTGACCAGTTTCACATGCTCCTGCTTGGTCTTGGTATAGATTAGTATATCATTCAGCTATACCAAGACTCCTTTGTACAAGTGCTCATGTAAGACCTCATTTATCAGTTGCATGAACACTGCAGATGATCCTTATAATGCAAATGGCATCACGTGAAACTAGTAACAGCCCAGGGAATAATTAAACATTGTCTTCCATTGTCCCCTTCTGTAATTCTCACTCAGTAATATGCCTCCCTCAAGTCCAATTTGGTGAAAATTCTCCTTTTGGCAAGTGCTCCAGCATGTCCTCCATTAATGGGAGAGGGCAGATATGTTCTATGCAGTTATAGTTCAGCCCCCTATAGTCCACACACAGTCTAAGACACCTATCCATGTTTTCCTTGAAGAGCACAGAAGTTGCCATCCTTGATTTTGCCGGTTGAATGAAACCCCTAGCTAGATTTCTGCCTTTAAACGCATGAAACTCCCCCATGTTCCTGGGTATCATCAAGTACATCTTCAGCTTTGGCAGTTTAGCTCCTGGCACAATCTCAATCGCACAATCTGTGGATCGATGGTGTGTGCCCAATTCCTTCTCACTAAAGACCTCGGCTAAGTTGCGGTATTCCTTTGCAGTCAGCAGCTCTAAATCATTGCTTCCCTCCAGTGTACCAGCAGATTCTACTTTTGCCTCTCCAACTGCTGGTGCATGGCACACTCTGCACTTTCACTAGCTCTTGCTGGTTGGCGGCTTTTCTCTGCATCCACCACTTATTTTGCTTACATTCATGGAGGAGTTCCATTTTTTTCAACTATGCTAGCCCTAGGACTACTGCTTCTGTCATTGCAGGAGCTATGATAAGTCTAATAGTCTCTACATGGATCCCAGCCTTGAGCTTGACAGGTTCAGTCAGGCAGATCGCTGGCAGCCCTCTAGTTATCAAACCATCCAACTGGGAAAACGCCGTAGGCTGTCTTAATTTTCTCACCCCTAACTTCTGTACTACTTGGGGTCTAACCAGTCAGCGGGTGGACCCCGAATCCAATAGGGCAATAAAGATCCTTCCTACTCCCGAAGAAGACACCAAAATTTCTACCTTAGCTGTCATATGGATGATAGTGCTACTCACCATCGGGTTGTCTTCTCCTTCGCTGTCACTTTTGTAAAAGACAGGTCCTGTCTTGGTGGGGGTTGGAGTTCCCTCCTCCCCACTGGACTGCGGGGGAGAGAACTCCATGACCTGCTGCCCTCCACGAGTGTTCTCCTTTGGTTTTGCTGGAAGTTTTTTCATCTTTGGCTGGCCTGGTAATGGGGGATCATTTACTGAACATGGTGTGAGGCATTTGGCAGCTCGGTCTTCCTCCTTTCCACAGTGGAAACAAATTCCTGGACTTCCCTCCTCTGGTTGAAGGCGCACCACATTCCCTCTTCTGGGGGTCACTCGCTTCTCGACCACCCATTGGGGCCGACTCTTCTGCCTGGTGTGTTCATGGTATTCCATCAGGTCAATCTTTACTTCAGTAGTCACCCGTGGTATAGCTTTTTGTTTAGTCCTTCTTGTAATTGGTAGACCAGCATACGCTCAGGCCAGTCTCCCATACACACTGGCATCACTGGTTCCAGAAGGGGAGGAGAAGGGGTAGACAGAGTCACTGATGGCTTCACACCTCCTGACCGGGTTACTGCGGCCACGGTTGCCATGTTGCAGTTGCATGAATCTCCATTCCCCTGAACTTCTCCCTCAATGGCACCATGAATGGGCTGTGGTGATTGGGAACTTCCATTCAGCAGGGTTGCCCCACTCAGCCAGGTGTTTTGCTTTCCACTTCCATCAACAGAGGGATGAGGGGTTCTTCGGCCTCAGCTGCCTTGCCCACATTCGTAGCCCAGCAGGTCTTCGATTCCAGGTATGGAGCGTCCTTTGCCCCCTCTCTCATGGCTGCACATTGTTACTTGGACCTCTCAGCCTTTAGTTTCAGGCATGCACTAGGTGGCTGCTCCAGTTTGCGGTGGTGCCAGAGCTTCCTGAGCCAGGACCTCTCCCGGCTTCTTCTTCTCCAAATCTTTGTCTGCTTTCAACATCTTGGGGTTGTTGACCTCCTGGTGGGATCCAGGCAGGTTACTATTATGAGAACTGGCTTAATGTCAACTGTCCCTTTGGTAAATGAATCAAAAGAAACTCCTGGGACATTATTTTACCAAGAGTATAACTTTACTGATAATTACACATAGACATAGAAGTAGCAAAGCCAATTCTAAAGTTTTCATGTGAGTGTAAGTAAAAGTGTAAGTAAAATTCCCTTTTTACCCTGGACCTCCACACAGTTCATTGTCCACCAATCAATTGTATTCATTTTGATTTGGGAATATTCTGAGCAGCTTGGAGTTTTCCCAGTGTTTGACCTTGGGGTGTTTGGACTGTCCTGGGCTGTGTCGGTTCACTTGAATTCCTCAACTCCCTCCCAAGTCTCCCTTGCATTACAATACTTCCCCATTCCTGTTTCTGTTGTCTGGTTGCAAGTAGGGGTGCATGGCGAGTCAGCCATGACACCTCAGTGTATGACTTTTATTGCTGCTTTTGAGAAAGATCATGGGCCTTTTCCTCAGAGCCAAATTATCTTCACAGTAATCAAAGCATGTGTTTGACAGTCATGAAATAATGGAATAAAACTCTGGAATGGGGATGCTCTTCTTCCTCTCAGTCAACAGAGAGTTACAGACAGAACATTAGAGTTTAGGGCAAGTAATTGCACAATACTTTTCTCCTGCATCTTTTTCGGTCTCAACATACCTTTGCCTATAGTTTGATTTCCTGAGTTAGCATGGTAAGTAAGTAAAATAATATTTATTAAGAAACATTTATACAGGCACTTTTCTCTTTCTATTCTTAAAACTTTTTCCTCAGATGATCCACTATAATTGGATATGTAGAGAAAATGTCATGATGCAAATTAGATACACAATTATACCCCAGTCCCAGGAAATGGAAACGAAAATGTCATGCCTTGATGCATTATTAAAATTGCTAAGACTGTTGTCTCCTATTATCATCAGACTGGCAGAAGCTGCTTATTCCCTCTTCATGAACCTCAGAAGATTAATGACACATGATGAAGCTAAACAGAACCCTGCTGTAAATGTTGAGTAGGTGTTTCTTGCTCTCAAAGCCAAAAATAGTCCAATTTCCATTGACTGAAAAAGTTGAGATCAAAAAGTCTAGAATTTAAAACCTGGAGCAGAATTTATACAGAATAATAGAATAACAGAGTTGGAAGGGACCAACCCCTGGGCTATGGCCCACTACTGAGCCATGGCCCATTCGAAATCAGGCCGTGCCAGTGGCAGGTGAGTGCATGTGCAGCTCCATTAGTGCAAGCGGAGGGTGCAGACGCTCGCAGCCCCACTTGCGTGAACGGCAGGCTCTGGTATTCGCAGCCCCGAACTGCTGTGAACAGGATGAACAGTGGGCCCTGGTGCTTGCGAGCCTCACTTGTGTGAGCGGTGTGCACGCTCACCACTCACACAAATGAAACCGCCCTTGCACAGGCTTGCTCCTCGCACAAAACCATGCTTCCCTGTGCCGGGCTAGAAAGGTTGAGGAATGTTGTTCTAATCCAGCCCCCTGCTCAAGTAGGAGGCCCTATACCATTCCAAGCAAGTGGCTGTCCAGTCTCTTCTTAAAAGCCACCAGTGATGGAGCACCTACAACTTCTAGAGGCAAGCCACTCCACTGGTTCTCTCTGTCAGGAAATTTCTGCTTAATTCTAGGTTGATTCTCTCCTTAGTTAGTTTCCATCTATTGTTTCTTGTCTCGCCTTCTGATGCTTCAGAAAATAGGTTGACCCCCTCTTCTTTGTGGCAGCCTAACATATTGGAACACTGCTATAATGTCACCCCTAGTCTTTCTTTTCACTAGACTAGACAAACTCAATTCCTGCAACCATTCTTCATATGTTTTAGCCTCCAGCCCCCTAATCATCTCTGTTGCTTTTTTCTGTACTCTTTCCTCTACATCTTTTTATAATATGGTGACCAATACTGGATACAATATTCTAAGTGTGGTCTTACTAAGGCTTTATAAAGCAGTATTAATACTTCACATGGTCTTGATTCTATCCCCCTGTTAATGCAACCTAGGATTGTATTGGCTGTTTTGGCTGCTACCTCACACTGCTGGTTCATATTTAAGTGATTGTTCACTAGGACTCCCAAGATCCCTTTCACAGTTACTGCTGTTGAGCCAGGTTTCACCTAATCTATACCTGTATATTTGATTTTTCTTCTAAATGTAAAACCTTAATTTTCTCACCATTAAATTCATTTTGTTTGATAGGGCCCAGTATTCAAGCCTGTTGAAATCCGTCTGGATCTTGAACCTATTTTCTCGGGTGTTGGCTGTTCCTGCCAGTTTAGTGTTGTCTTTAAATTTGATGAGTCCCCCTTGTATTCCCTCATCTAAATTGTTTATGAAGTTGTTGAAGAGTACTGGGCCTAAATGGAACCTTGGTTTACCACACTGCTTTCTTCTTCCACGTAGATATAGTTCCATTGAGGACTAGGTATTGACTGATTTGTCCACCAGTTACAAATCCATCTGGTGGTGGTGATGCACATTGTGTTTTGGCTTACTAAGAAATAGGTTATGGTCTACCTGTCAAACACCTTACTGAAATCCAAGTATACTATGTCCATAGCATTTCACTCGTCTACTAATTTAGTTACTTTGTCAAAGAATGAAATAAGATTTCTTTGGCATGATCTGTTATTGGTAAACCCATGTTGGTTCTGGTTATAACTTTGCTTGCTTTTAGATGTTCCAGATCTGTTGCTTGATTGTCTTTTCCAGGAACTTTCCAGCTTCTCAACTAATGCAGGGTTGACCAAGCATCTGGTGCAACACAAGTCCAAGAGGGCAACCAGGCTTCCCTTATGCCAAGAAGAGTGTACTATCATTTCTAAGTGGATGGTCACCAGGATTACAGGTGACTTATCAAGAGGTCATCATCCATATCCATTCTGCTCCCAGTGGTTCTTGGATTGGAGTGGTCAGAATTCTCACACCATCATTGGGGGATGGAGTGAGCTCGGTGATTTCCACTCCTTCCAGGACTATTTCTCTGGTTCTTGGTGGGCCCTGAGACAGTGTCTTGGGTTTGGCATGCGGTTCTGTAGTCAGCGGCTTGGTACCCTTCCTTCCTGCACTTGAAACATCCAGTGGAGTGGGCTTTGGGGCTTCTTTCTTTTCTGGGAAGAACCTCTGCCATTCATGGGTTGGTTACAGGATTGGGCTAGATCGATCTCAATCTCTTTGGCCAGGATACACCAGCCATGAAGGGTGCGCAGGGCATCTCTGGAGATACAGGTGTTGTAGATATTATTCAGCCCATCCTAGAAGCAATTGATCAGCATGTCTTGTGGTCAGTCAAGCTTACAGACCAGGTCTTGGAACTCTTGGGTATAAGCAGCCACACCCTGGTTTATGGTCTTGATCCTTGTCCTTTGCAGATGGCCAAAGGGTTTTTGAAATGCTTTCTGAGCGCTGTCATGAAGCAGTCGAAGTTTCGCAGCTCTGGGGCATTGTTGTGGAGAGTGACCATCCACTCCACCGCAGTTCCCTCCAACACCATGAGTATACACCACACCTTGGCCCCCTCAGTTGGTAGGTCCAGACTTGGGCCAATTGTTTAGTCGAACTTCACCCTGAGGGCCAGTGATCTGCAGTTTCTCCTTCTCGGTGCTGTAGCCTAGGCTGGTGGTACTGGTTGGATTTCTGGGGTGGTTGCTGGTTGTGGTGCTAGGGCAATGCCGGTGCCAAGGGAGCAGGCATGGCCATGGTGGCAGGCATGGCCAAGTCATCGCCAGCTGGGACCTGTGTTGGTTGGGCAGCTGGCAGTGCCATTCGAGCCAGGGCCTTGCATGCCTTGAGGTTATCAAAGGCTCCTCTCAGGTACTCTATGGCTTGCTCCAACATCACATCTTCACCACCCACTTCCCCCAGAGTCGCTTCCTTCTCAATTTCTACATGCAGTTCCCTCTGGCGGCTCTCTTGGCTTCCATGTGTGAAAGTCACCTTGGAGGGCTGCTCATCCCAGTCTTCTTTCTTCCTGACCCCCAGTGACCATCAGGGTCTTGGCTGATCATCACAGGTTTCCGCCTTTCCCAGTCATTCAGGGAGGTCTACTCTGCCATGGGGTCTCACTGTTGTCACTTTCCCTCAAGTTTTGACCTAGTTGCTCTTGTGAGCCAACATCTTTCGCACAGTCCCCATGGTAGAGGTATCTCTCCGGATTGACCACTATAGCTGTTCTAGCCTAATATGAGGCTTGCCCCAACTAGGTCCCAAAGAAAGAAAGACCTTTGACTCCATTTGGTTGAAGTGATAAATTCTTTTACTAAGGATTAGTGGTTGCAGCAAAAACAGGCTAGAATTAAAGTTCCCATGCAAAAAGTTATACTTTCCCCCTTCTCCTCGGCCCTCTTCCCTTGCCCAATTTGTCTTCATCCCTTGGTGTGCCATGTAGGTGTAGCAGTTTTAGAAACTGCTCAGATGTTTGGTGCCACGTGATACAATTCTCATTCTTTTCCCAGGCTCTGCAGCCTTGAAGATTGGAACAAGTTGGTTCTCACACCTGTGGCTTCCGCCAAGCCTGTCAATCACTCCCCCTTTTAGGTCATCTCTACCCTCTATATGCCAATTGCCTACATCCTCTTCCCCCTGACCCCCAATGATTAATGGCAGGATGCTAGCGAAGCACCAAACTGAAGATGGCAGATCTGACAGAAGGTGATGCTGGGAATTATTCCTTTATTGGGAACTTTTCACATGTAATTTATTAAGGTGTACCTAAGCCTTACTAAATAGTCCTTTTTATTCAAAACATGCCACACAAACAATATTGACTTCCTCTTCTGTAAATCATGAAATCATCATCCATGTGTGCAGTCTTCAGTGGGGAACATAGCACTGTACATGTGAAAGATTCTGTGTTGTAGAAGTCACATTGTATTTGGATGACAAACACAGTATAATTTTACATTGCTCATTATTATTTATGTGGCCAGTTTCCTATGCAAATTTATTGCCTGAACTAGGCATTAATGGTGAAGTAGAAATAATGTGTAATCCTACTCTAGCTTTATCTCCTTCATTTGTTGTCATTTTTTATAAGAAAACACAAACCACAATAGTCATATATGAACAACTCTTTAACATATAGGATGCTTTTCCAGGTGATGGATCATACATGCAGCTAGCCTCAGTTTGTGACAATGTGTGTGTGGAATGTGAGTGGCCTCACTTGGGTTTCAAACAATGGGTATCCTATATGAAAGTAATATATGAAAAGGAGCTTTTGTGTATATTTCTATTTTCATTCTCTCCTAATTAAGAACATCTTCAGCTATGAATAGGAGAGAATCTAGGGATAAGAATTTAACTAGAAAAACATTTCCTTTGATCTGAATAAAACTCTAAAACTTCAAATGGACCAAAGTCATAAAAGCTCAAGGGTAGGATCTACTACACAATTGAACTTCATGTTTCAGTTCTCTTTCATCTATTCATCCCACCCCCTGCCCCTTAACAGGAATAATGAATTTAGCTGAAAAAAGTCCACTTCTAAATGCATTTCTGGAAGTGTGTTCCCTTGTATTGTATAGCTGGATATTCAGAATAGTTTAAAGTCTCTGCAGACATATTGCGTACTATTCTCTCAGCTTCAGCATTCAGATATTTTTGACTAAGGAAATAAAGCAAGTGGGGCAGTGTCTGTAATTAATGGAAGAAAAGATGTGCTCAATCCAATTAAAAGTTCTTGAAAAGATTATTAGTGAAACTTGAGGTCTTTCTTTCTCATGTTTCTACTAAATAAAGTTAGGACAAAGACTTCTTCCCCCCCCCCCAATTGCAAGGTCCTATGCAACAAAAAATGCTTTCCTTTGGGACACACCTATAACATTAATTTATTTTCCGGATCCATCCTAGGACATTTATCCTTCTACCTTGGGCAGGGGAGACTAGAAGATCTTCAAGATCCTTTCTAGGCCTATAATTGTATGATTTTTCTCCCAGGAATATCAGACTTATAATTTGTTGCTGTTTTATAAACCAACAAGCAGCATTAAGGGAATTATCTAGCCTGTATTCAAATCATTAAAAACCTTCTAAATTATCATTGCGTAAGCAAAACTAGGATTGCAGCAATTTTCTCGTAGCACTTCATAACAAAAATGAAACTATCAAAACAACAGCTTTGTATTCTAAAAGTTGTGTCCTACAATATATACCCCCAATTATATAGTCTCTTTGTAAAAAAAGAGACAAATATCTAGATGGATATCAAAGGGGAACTGTTTTGTGAATTGTTCACTGTGCGGCTGAAATAATGTTCCTAATCATGTCTATTCAGTGCCGCTGAGTTCCAGGTAAACCACACTGCAGTAGCATCAGCCACCTCCTAATCTTGCATGACAGGAGTTGTCCAGTTTAGTTAGTGCTTCAGCCTTTGTATTTAGGAGGAATATCTTTCTTGGTTAACATTCCGCACTGGAACATTCTGAACATTTTTTATATACCACAAATTTCCTGCTTCTTTCTCTATGTGGAAGGCCACAATTTTAAGAAGTACACTGCAATCAAGGATTGAGTTTTCCTTTCGTGCTAAATTTGAGCTAACTATATGTATTGACACCCCTTTACCCCGGAGATCTAGAAGACTACAATACTTTTGTCTAGTTCTGCTTTTGGGCAGAGGGCCGCTGGGTACCAGGAGGTAGGGAGGATTTAAAAAAAAAATAACAGTAGTATCCTTTGAGTGGCACAGAGAATACTGATATACTGCTCAGAGGGGTCTGGAGACTAAAGCATATGAAGGGCCGAGGTGGCGCAGTGGTTAGAGTGCAGTACTGCAGGCTACTTCAGCTGACTGCTAGCTGCAGTTCGGCGGTTCAAATCTCACCGGCTCAAGGTTGACTCAGCCTTCCATCCTTCCGAGGTGGGTAAAATGAGGACCCAGATTGTTGGGGGCAATATGCTGACTCTGTGAACCGCTTAGAGGGGGCTGTAAAGCACTGTAAAGCTGTATATAAGTCTAAGTGCTATTGCTAGAAGGGTTGCAGGAATTGGTTATGTCTAGTCTGATGAAAAGAAGGATTAGGGGTGATATGAAAGCAGTCTTCCAATATTTGAGGGGCAGCCACAAAGAAGAGGGGGTTAGCATATTCTGCAAAGCTCCTGAAGGCAGGACAAGAAGCAGTGGATGGAAACTAATCAAGGAGAAAACTAAACTAGAAGTAGGGAAAAATTTCCCGACAGAACAATTAATCAGTAAAAGGGCTTGCCTTCAGAATCTGTGAGTGCTCCATCACTAGAGGTTTTTAAGAAGAGATTGGACAAGCATTTTCTGAAATAGTATAGAATCTCCTGCTTGAGTAAGGGGTTGGACTAGAAGACCTCCAAGATCCCTTCCAATTCTGTTATTCTGTTAAGACAGCAGGGTCCCAGCACTACTAAGTTTTTTTATTCAGTTTTCCTTAAGTGACAGCACCTAAAATGGTAAAAGGGCTTGCCTTCAGAATCTGTGAGTGCTCCATCACTAGACGTTTTTAAGAAGAGATTGGACAAGCATTTTCTGAAATAGTATAGAATCTCCTGCTTGAGTAAGGGGTTGGACTAGAAGACCTCCAAGATCCCTTCCAATTCTGTTATTCTGTTAAGACAGCAGGGTCTTAATAACGACTGATCTAATTGCAAATACCATTCTTTTAAGGCAAATCATTGTAGAATCAAATTTAACAAATTGCATATATTTGTATTTTTGACATTAAATTATTTTGAAATTATTTTATATTGGCATGTAAGATGCCTGCATCAGGCAGTGGTTTTGGTGGAATGAAGAAAACCATAATACTTGTAAAAGAGGTACGGATGAGTAGGAGACTATGGAGAAGTCCAGAGTATAGGCTATTCAGATGTTCCAGTAAAACAAAGGAGCAAATATTTATATATTTTTAAAAATAAACTTTTCAGAATTCAACAAAACTCCTCTTTATTACTGTTCGTTGTTGTTTGTGTAAGAAAGCTACCTGGAAGTAGCCGTAGCTGTGTTGATTTTTACATTTGAGGCTGAATGAAGACAATCAAGGCAATGTTTGGATTAATCAAATGGATATAATCAAAGCTAATATGAGTAGATAAAGTGAGTGTAGATAAATAGTTCAGTTAAAAAGTAACATTTGTTCTGAGTGACAGTTTGTGATGTAAACTCAGTGCTGGTGCAATATTGATATAACAAATTGCACTATACATCTTTTGATGTGCCCTTTAATTTATTTATGAGATCTGCATTTTACCTTTTATCCACAAGCTCAACAGTCTGATTTGCTTAATATCTCCCCATCAACTTAGAGAAGGGTTGGACTGAGAGAAACCCTACCCCAAGGCAGACAAGAAACTTCATTCACAAATAAGGGTTGGGAACTTTCTTGAAGGAGATTTTAATAATATATATGAATATAAAAGAAACATTTAAACAAACATTAGTAGGTATAGTAGGTTAAGTTCAGAATTACTTCTTTTGCAACCATTATTGCACCCCTCAACATGATTTTAGAGATTACTTACATCTGCAAGTAAACTTTTTCATCTAAAATTGAATGTTGCTGAACATAATATTAGAAAATTGCCGCAGATTGCATCAAAGTGTTTGTTGTTGTGCAATAAATATTGAACAATACAATAAATACAACACAACACAACACATATTTTTTAACAATAAAGATTTTGATCTTAAGTTGATTATAGTTTTAACCTAAGGTTTCTGCTGCATTATCATTGAATGTTTGTCCATGTTGAAAAAAAAAGATAAAGCAAATTTGACAATGATTAAAATGGGGGGGGGGAGGAAGAAAAGGGTTAAGGAAGAAGAAAAATATTCAGTTTATAAGTTCTCTTTTTCTCCTTTGCTAATATACAATTTTTATAAAAATTTGGGCATCCTTCGAAGCTAGACTCTAAATGTTTGTTTTTGCCATGCTGCATGATGCATTGTACGTATGAGAACCATGATATCAATTATACTTAACCCAGTGGTGTAATCTAAAAATTTTCCCTATCGGTTCTGTGGGCGTGTCTTGGTGGGCATGTCTTGGTGGGCATCTGACTGGGTGGGCGTGGCCAACGTGTAAAATGTGGTGAAACTCACTTAATAATGCTTTTGCTTAGCAACCAAAATTTTGGGTTCAATTGTCATAAGTTTTCTTTCTTTCTTTCTTTCTTTCTTTCTTTCTTTCTTTCTTTCTTTCTTTCTTTCTTTCTTTCTTTCTTTCTTTCTTTCTTTCTTTCTTTCTTCTTTCTCTCTCTCTTCTTTCTCTCTCCTTTCTCTCTCTCTCTTTCTCCCTTCCTCTTTCTTTCTTTCTCTTTCTTTCTCTTTCTCTTTCTTTCTCTTTCTCTCTTTCTCTTTCTCTCTTTCTCTTTTTTCTTTCTTTCTCTTTTTTTCTTGTCTGTCTCTTTCTTTTCTCTCTCTCTCTCTCTCTCTCCCTCTTTCTTTCTTTCTTTCTTTCTTTCTTTCTTTCTTTTTCTTTCTTGTCTCTCTCTCTTCCTTCCTCTTTCTTCCTTTCTCTCTTTCTCTCTTTCTCTCTTTCTCTTTCTTTCTTTCTCTTTCTCTCTTTCTCTCTATCTCCATGCTAGTGGAGACAGCATCCAGGAATGGGTTAACTCCGTCTATATCCAATAGGACTGAGTCTGCAAAAGTAGATGACACGCCTCCTCTGCCTGTGACTCCCGCTTTTCAGACTCAGTCGGTCCTTGGACATAGATATGGTTTCAAGAGCTCCCTTCCTGAATTCTATTTCCAAGCATTTTGGAGAGAGAACGGAGGAAAACTTCTACCTTTTACATCATAGTATTGATTGCCGGCGAGAAGGGCTTGCCTGATGGCCGCTTTAGCAGCGGCTAGGCTGCTGGCTGGCAGACCTAGCAGGGCAGCGTGCATGAGAGCATTCTCCGCCATGCTGACCCACAATAAAGAGGCTCCTTAATTTTCTGTCGCCTGTTGAAGATCACTGTCAGCTGGCAGCACAGGTATTGCGCGCACGAGCCTTTGCTCCACAGCACCAGGAGGCTTCTCGAGCCAGGCAGTAGAGCGCAGGACTCTGAGCCACCATTTTGGGTGAGTTCATTCCGAGCCGCTTGTTTTCGTGCCCGCAAATCTGTGCCCTCTGGGGAATTTGATTGTAGCGTGGCTTACCTGAAGCTGTTTTTGGCAGCACAGCCCCCTTTTCATAGTGCACGAGCCTAGCTCCGCAGCTACATAGCCCTGAACGCAGCGGTCACCATTTTGAGGAAGCCGGGCTGCCATTTTGAATAGCCCTCATGGCCATTTCTTCCCCGGGTCGGCTCGTCAAGCCACGGGGATATCACCGGGGCTATTTCTAAGCCTTCAAGGCAACAACACCGGTAGCCTCTGCCCTTTTGGATCACACTACGTTTTCTCCTGTTGCTAGCCTTATACTCGACCCTTGGGAGGTCCGCGTGCCTGCTAGCAAGATGGCGGATGCCATTTTGGGCCGTACGGCCATTTCAGACAGGGATTCCTCTCCCTCTTCTACTAGCAGTAGGAGCCATGCTGGAACCTCCACCAGGGCATCCAAAAGGAAGGCTGCACCTGCTGAAAGCAGATCCCATAGATCGTCTAAAAAGATAGACAAGCAGGACCAAAGCAGGCACAAGGTCATAGAAAGGGTCATTGCCAAGGCCTAAAAATACTCTTCTAAGAGGGTCAGTGGGCAGCAAGAGGTTCAGGCATCGAGATTCCTTTCTCCATTGCCCATACCTGTGAGGACGGATCAGGCTCCTGCCTCATCTCAACCTGCAGTCTTTACTTCAGATATCTCGATGAATCCAACTGGGGATTTGCCTGGCAACAGTGAGCAGTGGCTTAGCTCTGCAACAACCCTCAGGGATCCTTCTCCCTCTAGACCTCAATCCCACTCCCGTAGGTCTTCCAGGGCTGAAGCTACTTTCATGCCCACTGCCGCAGGCCTTCGTTCTGAGGAACCTTTCGAGCCTCCTACCCAGGCCAGCATGGGAGCATGGATCTCGGAGGCCATTAAACAGGGCATAGCTGCTGGCTTACAGCAGAGGCCTTACAGGGGAGTTAGTTCTCCAAGGGCCCAGGAACAACTCACAGTCCTGCCCCATTTAGATGAAGAGTGTCAGTATCAGGATGCAGCCTTGTCACAGGCTTCTTCAGGTTGTGCAGCATCCTTGGGGGAAGAAGGAGAGATCAGAGACTTTGATTTATTGGAGGATGAGGGCCTCGCGCCCGATCACCCCTCTATTGTTGCTTTATTTCATCCTCAGCTCTTCAGATCCTTACTTTTCAAAGCCAGAACCACCTGCTGGGATCCAATCCGGGTTCATCTGAATCAGCCACTGGATCCACCAATCCGGCTGACTCCCTCTTTGTGGAACCCACAGTAGAAGCGGAGGAGATTCCAGCACCTAAGATGTTCCTTGACATCGTCCAGAGGCAGTGGGCCTCCTCAGGTTCAGGTCCCAATCCCAGTGGGATAGAAAAGCATTTTTATAACGTAGAATCTGGCCTATTCTCAAGATTCCTTCAGTAGACGGACTGGTGGTAGCTTTGGCTTCTCCTTCAGTGGTCACTGGGACCCCAGAAGAAGCCTTAAGACCTGAGGACAAGCGGGCAGAGCAGTTGCTGATCAAGGGCCACCAGGCCAGCGCTTGGGCCGTTAAGCTGCTTCATTTTTTAACAGAGCCTCCCTGCTGTGGCTCAGACAATTACAAGATAGGATTCCAGCAGATGACACTAGGTCACACCAAGATTTGAATAAGGTTATGGCGGCAATGGAGTTTTTGGCGAATGCCACACTCCATGCGACCCGTTTTGCGGCTAAAGCCATTGGGTCATCAGTGGCCTCCAGATGACTTTTGTGGTTATGCCAGTGGCAGGCCAACGCCCGCAATAAATGGCGCTTGGCATCAGCCCCCTTCACGGGGACCAGTCTGTTTGGGGAATCCTTAGAGCCACTTCTAGTGGAATCCCGAGATAAGAGAAAGATTTTACCATCTGTTTCCAGGAGATCAGAGTCAAGACCTATTCCTTATTACCGCCCTTTGTCCTTTCGAGGGCAGGAGGGCGGGTTCAGATCTCAACGTTACCAATGAACCTTCCCTCCTAGACAGGGACCATCTCAGGACAAGCAGGGCAGACAACCTGGCAGGTACCCATCCAAGAGATCCTTTTGGGGGGGGAGAGATCGCCCCTACAGGTGGTGAGGAGGATTGCACGTCCGTGATTCCCATTGGATGTCGGCTGTCAATTTTTGCCGACCAATGGGAGGAGACCACCTGGGACGCTTGGATCAGGGAGACAGTGAGAGCTGGACTTTCACTGGAGTTTGCGTCTTCCCCTCCCAAAATTTTTGCCCGATCTCTAAAAACAGATCGAAAAGACTCCTAATGAATTTGGCCATAAAACATTTGTTAGACATTTTGTGCAATCCAACCAGTTCCAGAGGAGCAATGAGGTCAAGGATTTTATTCGCTTCTCTTCCTCGTTCCAAAATCTTCAGGGGGATGGAGGGCGATATTAGATCTTAAGACCCTGAACTGTCATATTGTTTATCGACGGTTCAAGATACAATCATTCCAATCTATCTTAGAGACCATCAGAAGGGGCAATTTTCTCACGTCAGGAGACCTGACGGAAGCGTACCTCCATGTTCCGATCCACCCGGCACACAGGCAGTACCTTCGTTTTTATTATGTAGGAAATCACTATCAGGCCCTACCGTTATTCTCTCCTCTGCTCCTCGAGTGTTCACAAAGCTGATGACCCTGTCGAGTTACCTGCGCACTCTTCCCGTCCACATACAATTTTATCTGGACGACATTCTCATCCAGTCAACCTCAGAATCTCAGGCGGTCAGGGACCTAGAGACCACCATTCACGTGCTACAAGATCATGGCTTCTCCATCAACAGGGACAAAATTCACCTGATTCCCACCACACACATTCAGCATCTCGGAGTGGTAATAGACACAATCGAATGCAAGGTCTTTCTTTCACAGGACCGTCAATCCAGTCTCAGAGCCTTGGCAACGGAGGTCAGATGCGTCGCTTCACTCTCTGTCCCAGCTATTGGGAAAGATGATTTCGTGCATCTCCATCACTCCCTGGGCCCGACTTCACTCCAGAGCCCTTCAGTGGTTCCTGCTCCCTTTTCAAAAGGAGGCAGCAGCACGTCCCTGTGACAGGTCTATCCCATCGGAGGTCCTGCAATTGCTACAGTGGTGGACATCAGAAGCCATTTTCAAGGGCAGTGCCTTCCAGGAACCTCGCCGTCTGGTCATGACCACCGACGCCAGCCTCACAGGCTGGGGGGCACATCTTCAGTCACGCATGGCTCAGGGTCAGTGGTCACAGGAGGACCTGTCACATAGCATAAATTGGCTGGAGCTTCGGGCGATCCACCTAGCCCTCAGAGAGTTCATGGAGGCGGTCTCGGGTCAACACGTTTTAGTCCTCACGGACAATGTCACAGTGAAAGCTCATGTCAACCGCTTGGGGGGCACCCACTCCAGGTCTCTCATGGAGGAAGCTCTCCGGCTAGGTCTTTGGGCAGAGACCAATCTTCTATCCATTCGAGCAGCTCACATCTCAGGTGCGATGAACATTCAGGCAGACTGGCTCAGCCGAGACACAGTGGATTAAGCGGAGTGGCGCCTTTATCCATCCCTCTTTCAGGAGATAGCGGACAGGTTCGGTCCCCCCTCAGTCGACCTATTCGCCACCCGGGAGAACGCTCAGCTTCCTCGATTCTTTTCCCGCTTCCCGTCTCGGAACGCAGAGGGAGTGGATGCCCTGTGCAGCCCGTGGCCCCCAGGCCTCTTGTATGCTTTCCCCCCTCTCCCTCTCATCCCGAGGGTCGTTCGGAGACTTCTGGAGGAGAGGGCAGAGCTTGTTCTGCTAGCCCCTCATTGGCCCAGACGTCCCTGGTTTGCGGACCTCGTCAACTTGTCCATCGCCACTCCATGGCAGATTCCCCGCGACAGGATCCACCTCAGTCAGGGGGCCCTCATTCATCCGGACCCCCAGTGGTTGCACTTGACCGCTTGGTGGTTGAGCGGCGACTGTTGAGTGAGGACAACCTATCGGAGCTGGTCATCTGAACTATTCAGGCATCCCACAGGGAATCCACCAACAGGATTTACAGTGCCACCTGGAGGGCATTCTGTTCTTGGTGTACAACACAGAGACTTCGGCCCTTGGAGGTCTCTGTTAACAATGTGCTGGAATTTCTCCAGGTGGGTCTGGACAAGGGGCTGGCCCCTAATGCCCTTCGATGGCAGGTGGCAGCTCTGTCATCCATCTTGACTTGTGGCGCCAAGGACTCGTTATCTCAACACCCAGTCGTTTGCCAATTCCTGCGAGGGGCGTCCAATTTGCCTCCTCCAGTGGTCCATCGCTACCCCACATGGAATTTGTCAAAAGTTATCCATTCCCTTACACAGAGTCCTTTTGAACCTCTTCGGGAGGCCAGTCTGTGGCATCTGTCCTACAAGGTAGCCTTCCTAGTGGCAATTACGTCGGCCTGCAGGATTTCGGCCCACAGAATTCTTTGTCCATTCGCTCCGATCTTTGTGTGTTCCACGTGGACAGAGTAGTCTTACATCTTGATCCTACTTTCGTTCCAAAAATTAATTTGTGGTTCCACAGGGCACAGGAACTGATTCTTCCAAATTTCTGCCCTCACCCAGTTCATCGACTTGAACGCATGTGGCACATACTTGACGTTCGTAGGGCACTTAAAATATACATTTCTCGTACATCTTCGTTTCGTAGATCTGAGGCTATTCTGGTCTCCTTTCAGCCTTCTACGATGGGATCTAAGATTTCTTCTTCCACCGTGGGTCGCTGGATCAGAGCCTGCATTGCCAAGGCCTATGAAGTTCAGGCCTTACCACAGCCCATTCCACGAGGAGTGTGGCTACTTTGGCTGCTTGGGCAACACAAGCTTTGATTGAGGAAGTCTGTTGGGAGGCTACATGGTCTTCTCCATCTCCCTTCATCCGGCATTATAAATTGGATTTGTCTGCATCGCTCCCCTTCAGCCCCCCTCACAGCCCTTCGCTGCTGCTGCTGCAGTGGGCTAGGGGAACATTAGGGTCACCCCAATGCGGGGAGAAAGAAGGGGGGACGGGAGCTTTCTGCCCTGGGAGGATGGCATGCCGGCGGGTCAAAACAAGGGTCGCTGCCCGGCTGGGTCGAGCTGGAGTGATGCCGGTGGGCAAGGCTCTGCCCCGCTCCCGGTTTTGTCCTCTGAGGCTTCCTGCAGGAGTGGCAGTTAGTGGTTAGAGGACAAGTGGGTGAGGTTGGATAGGGAAGTGGCGCAAGGCACCCGGAGAGGAGGCGAGGCTTGAAGGGGAGGGTGAGAGACAAAGCAGCCTCGGCCGCTGCCACCACGCTTACTTCGGCCCGCCAGGCACAGCAGCAAAATCCCCACCACAGCCGCCAAAGGCGAGTGCCTGCAGCTCCGCACCGACCGCATCCTGCTGTACTCCCTGAGACCGCATGTGCAACCCCGAGACATCCACTTGCCTGTCTTCACAAGCTGGCCACAGGGACACCGGGAAGGCTGTGTGGAAGGCAGACAAGAATTTTGGGGCTGTGGGCTGTGGGGAATGGAGTAGGGAAGGCAGGCTGGGATGATGGGGGGGAGGGGCAACTAGGTAGGCCGCGACTTCGCAGGCTTTCCTGGCAGGCAGATCAGGGGCACAGCGCTTCAGGCAGGCAAGCTGCAGAGCAGAGACTGGGTGGGGCAGGGCGAGCGACCAGCGACTGGGGGACTGGTTCGGGGGCGTGGCCAGCCAGCCCTTGCTACCGGTTCGGCGAACCAGGCCACATGTCCGCTAACGGTTCTCCCGAGCTGGTCCGAACCGGTAGCATTTCACCCTTGAGTTAACCAAATTCCTATTGTGAATATATACTGTTAATTTTGGCATTGCTGCATATTTTCCAAATTTAAGTTCCCAATCAAATATTGCCAGCATTGTATCTTGCTTCCAGTATTGGATGGATAAAATGTATTCTTTCTGTGAGGATTGATCTAATTAAATTGTGATGATTCTTCCCCCTTCCTCCCCCCAGGATTATTTGTAGTAAAAAGGGAGAAAATTGCATTAATTTTTCTAGACTCTGAAAAAACCCTTTGATAATTGGCTATATGATAAAGTGGTTGTTTTCTAGCTGTATACAATAAATTCGAGAAATGATTTTCAAGCATGGGTTAAAAGTATATAGCAACAGCAAAAAGCAAAGATTATAGCCAATATAATGCTTTCTGCAGATGTTCAAATCAGAAAAAGTGCAAGGTGTCTACTCTCACTTTACTATTCATCATTATGTGAAAACTATTGGCAGAAAAAGTTTGAGGCAAATAGCAAGTAATAAAGAAATAGCAAGTCTCAAAATTAATGGAGAGGAATATAAACTGAAATGTTATGCAAGTGATGTAGTACTAATCACTACAGAACCAGAAAAGGCAATAAAAGAGTAGATGAAAATAGTTTTGGAGAATTCTCTGAATATAAAATCAATCTTGAAAAAACAAAAATAATTACAATATATTTAACACTAGGAGAAATCAATCTTTGGGAGAAATCAATCATTGGGAGGAGGAATTTGGAGCTCAGATAACTCAGTCTCTGAACTACTTTGATTTTCATCCGACAGGCAACAGTCAAGAAATATATTTAATAACTGTTAAATTATTGCAAGAGCTCAAAAAGGGGCCTTGAAAGGGAAGGAATCTAGTACAAATTCAGTTATCCAATGAATGTGTTATCCAAACTATTCCCCATGTGCCAATCAGAATTTTCAAAAGAACTTTACAGAAATGAAAAGAAACTGTCTGTAAATGTATATTTATAGAATCAGTATGGGAAAAGACACAGAGTTAAATTAGAAAATTTACAAAATTCAAAAGAGCACCTCTGTTGCCCTTTCCAACTTTACATTGCATCACAAAGCAATTTGCTTGTCGTGGATATGACTGAATAATTGAATGGCAGTACTGTAAAGAGCCAGCTTATCCAATGGATTTCATAGATATTTATCGAAATGTAAGGGAATAATAAACCAAACAATTTCATCTCTAGCTTTTCCACAAATGCTTTCCATGTTGGAGATCATTATAATTAGAAAACTATAGTTGCATATGCAGACATGGTTCATTCAGATTCTACAAATAGATTAATAGAGCAATAACTACACAGTGAAGGTTTTGTAGTATTTTGAGAAAATCTATCTGGTCGTGGAAATATAGATTCTGCTTTGTCTTAATTCTATTTGTTTCAATTCATTCATCAACATGGTAATTTGTTTTAATATGGTTTTCTTTGTGGTTGATGCTAAAGAAATAAACAGTCTTAAATATTTTTTCTTGAATTCCATATTGCAAATAAAGGAAAATCAGTAGTTAGATTGTTTAGAGGAAATTCCTTAGTTTGTGTTAACATCTCAACTAAATAACCTATTGCAGTAATAATAAACCATTAACCTCAATTTGAAGATTCCTTTGACATGCAATTTCAACGTCTATAAATGTAAATAACAAGCATCTGGAAATATAACATACGGTATAATCTATCATCTATCATTGAACAACTTTCATGAATAGAATTATTAATAAGTTCCTTTTTTCCTTGTAAATTTATTTTTATCCAAAAAGTTTAAATATAAACTCCAAAATAGGAAAATAAATTTTACAAAAACATAACAAAACTAGACAAAAACATTGTTAAAAATGTGGATTAAAAAGACAAACAACAAAAATACATAACATATATTGTGCCCCCCCCCCAGTTGAACACTGATAAATATATTACAACAATGATAACTTCCTCCCCTTTTGAATCAGGCCCAAGATTTATAAACTTTTATAGGTTTATAAGATTTATAAAAAATTATAAACATCTATTTGAAACCAATTTGCCTTGGCATACACACACACACACACACACACACACACACACACACACACACACACACACAAGTTAAGTCCATCACCCGTCAATTTCATTATCTCTGAATTTCTTGTATTCATGCCCCTTTTTGACCCAGCATGAAACCAAGTTCAACTGCTGCCTCTGAATAAGTTCTGGGATTGATTCATAATGTTTGCTAACTTAATAAAAATGTTTTATTAAAGTTTTCAAATAAGGCTTGTAAGTTAGAGGGCATTTTTCTTTAAAGATTTCCCAGAGAGCTTTATTTCTTTTTATAGACATTTTAAAAACAATATTTCTTTCTTTCAAGCACAAGAAAAGTAGATATACCATAACAAAATGTCCACAGAGAAAAGTTGAGATAAAATTTCCTAGAATGAAAAGTAATTACAAGAAAAGGAATTTTCCCCATCAAAAGTTTTAAAAAAGAACAAGACCTGAGCTTTTGAAAAACTAATAAAACCGAAGTCCACAACCGAGCCCAGAATTTCTGATGTTTTTGTTAAGTGAGTTTTGCCCCATTTTATGACCTTTCTTGCCACAGTTTTTAAGTGAATCACCACAGTTGATAAGTTAGTAACATGGTTGTTAAGTGACTCTGCCTTCCCCATTGATTTTGTTTGTCAAAAGGTTGCAAAAGGTGATCACATGACCTTGAAAGGAATGGCAATGATAAGTATGAGCCAGTTGCCAAGCATCTGAATTTTGATCACATGATCATGGGGATGCTACAAAGGTCATAAGTGTGAAAAACAGTCATAAGTCATAAAAATCCAGCAAGGGGTTATAGGTTACATCAGCCTTCAAGCAGTTGGTTCAAATGTAGATCAGAAAGTAAGAAAAGCTTTATAAAGAACTGAATTAAAATCTAGTTGTGCTTAAAAAACAAACAGCTGAAGGGAAGAGATACCATATTTTTCGGAGTATAAGATGCACCTTTCCCCCCCTAAACAATGGTGGAAATGTTGGTGCGTCTTATACACTGAATACAGTCATTTTTGGCCTCCCGAAGCCCCACCCCCCGCAAAAACAGGGTGGGCAGAGGGTTTGGGAGGTCTGCAGAGTGCTCCTGGGGGCTGGGGGAGGGCAAAAACGCCCCTGTTTTTGCGGAAAATGGGCAAAAAACGGCCCATTTTTCACAAAAATGGGGTGGGCAGAGGGTTTGGGAGGTCTGCAGAGTGCTGCTGGGGCTGGGGGAGGGCAAAAACTTTTTTTTCTTACTTACCTCTTCGAAATCTTAGTGCATCTTATACACCTGTGCGTCTTATAGTCCGAAAAATACGGTAATTAACAAGCACCTGGAAATCTAACATGTATCTATCATTGAGCAAGTTTCACAAACAGAAGATTAATAAATTACTTTTTAAAAAGGGTTTCTATCGCCATGTGTCTGAGAGGGAGGGTAATGATTGTTCTAGAACATTTTTGTGGAAATTTACTAGAAATTCTTTTGGATAATCAAAATTCGTCTACATTTGGGAAAATTGTTACTCATATCTCTGCGGGCCTCCCCCGGCCCATTGCAGGCTGAAATGAAGCTTCCGGGGTTGGATCCACCCCTCCAATGCTCCGTTCGGGCCTCTGCGGATCTCCCCTAGCCCATTGCAGTCTGAAATGGAGCTTCCGAGGGGCGGATCCAGAAGTTCCATTTTGGCCTGCAATGGGCCAGGTGAGGCCTCTGGAGACCAGAATGGAGCTTCGGAGGGGTGGAGGGTCCCTCAGAAACTCCATTTTGGCTGGCAACATTAAGGATGAATGTTGCAGAGCTTCTGCGGTTGTTTGTAAGGGCAAACAACTGCCATGGTGCTGCTAGATTCGTAGTTTCAGGACTTGTTCGCAAACTCTAGGGGGTGCTTATCGCGTAACTTTGAACTTTCGCTAAGGAAACACTCATAACCCAGGTACTACCTGTAGTTGCCATACTAAGTGATAAAACAGTTTAGCTTTTTTAATTTATTCTTGTAAATTAAGATATTTTGTATGCAGAAGTTGCAATGACATGAATACCTTACATATTTTTATTAAATTATCCCAATGCTCTGGGTTAACACAAAATTCTGAATTACTAGCTATACAAATAAATAGGTAATAAATTCCTCTAGGATGATTTTCTCATAGTCTTGTTTTTGTATTGCAGGTACTGAGAAACACTAGATGTAATTTTGAAGAAGCACTGTCGGTAAAATGGCTTTAGCTGGCTGCCCAGATTCCTTTTTGCATCATCCTTATCGGATAGTAAGTTATAGCTTAATTAAATTCTGTATACTTCAATTGAATGTTCTCTCAGCAGGCTGCTTGTTTAGGGCAGTGTTTCTCAGTATGGGCTAGTTTAAGGTGTTTCAGCTTCAACTCCCAGAATATACAATAAGACAGTGGTTCTCAACCTTCCTAATGCCGCGGACCCCGCCCCGCCGCCGCAACCCCCACCCCGCCCCCTCTCCGTGCGCGATGAGGTGACAAAGGGGGCGTTGCACCAAGATGGCGGGCTAGCGCGCGCTTAGGCGACCCCTGTGAAAGGGTCGTTCGACCCCCAAAGGGGTCGCGACCCACAGGTTGAGAACTGCTGCAATAAGAAATTAACATTAGCAATCTGGATAATATAAACTTTAAAATTGCAGTGTAAAATGCAAATACTTTACACATAAATATACATACACATGTGCGCGCACACACACACAAAGGTAGTCCTTGATTTACAACCACAATTTAATCCAAAATTTCTGTTGTTAAGCAAGACATTTTATTAAGTAAATTTTGTCACATTTTATGACCTTTCTTGTCACAGTTTTAAGTGAATCATTGCAGTTGTTTTAAGTTAGTAACAGGTCGTTTAGTGAATCTGGCTTCCCCATTGACTTTGCTTGTGAGAAGGTCACAAAAGCTGATCACATGACCCCAGGACACATGGCAGTGTGCCAAATACATGACAGCTGCCAAGCATCCAATTTTTGATCATGTGATCATGGGGATGTTGCAACAATTGTAAATGTGAAAAATGGTCATGTCACTTTTTTCAGTGCTGTTGTAATTGAATGGTCACTAAACAAATAGATGTAAGTCAGGGGAGGATTAGCTGTAGATGGCTATCCATACTAAGACAGGTTCAATTACTCTTACTCTTTCCCGATGCATACCATCATACCAAACTTGGTAACCTTGTATGTTATTTCAGGGTTGATATCACAAAGTAGGAATTGCATATATCGTTGTTTATTGTATCCTGTTTCCCAATGAAGTGTGAGATAAATAGAGCTTTTCATTTTCTGTATAAAAATGGTAATACCAAAGAATATGTTTAATATTTTCTACTTGTCCTGAGTTGTAAGGACATGCTTATAATGAGTATAGTGTCTTTTTGTATCTTCCAGCCAGATGAGCACATTATATTGGGCTAAGGTAAAAGGGGAGTGCATTATATTGGGCTAAGGTAAAAGTCATTCTCTGATTTGGGAAGTTAAGTTGTGTAAGATACATAGCTGGTGCCAGAGATACGTTAAGTTGTGTAAGATACACAGCTGGTGTACCTTCTACTATCTGCTGTAGAAACCTGAGTTGTATCACTAGCATCCAAGTGTCAGCCTGTGTCAAATAGACATTGCTTAAGTGTGATTCTTTTTGCTCATAATCCAAAAATAATAAGTGGGTGGAAATCCTAGTGAGAGAGCTTGTCGTAAAGTGCTGGTTTGCTTATTTATATGCACTTGAAATCTATCTTCTAATATCAGTGGAGCTAAACTTATAGGGAAGTGTCAGCTTCAACAAGTAGGGTAACATAGCCTGCCATATTCTAGGTCTACTCTCACACTTGCAACTGTCAGGTTCCGATGCAATGAAGGATGTCAAACACAGATGAAGGCTTGAACCTTGTTTATTTTACACCGGCACAAACTGACACCCGCACGTAGTGAAAAGAGAAAATTGTTGGAGCTATCGCTCCGTGCTCCCCACCACCTGATAAAGCCCCAACCCCATCATTAGTGCAGCCCCACCCTGCTGCTAATCAACCCCGCCCCGCCTCCGCACGCCGGGCTGAGAAGCTTCCCATATGACAGGCACGTCATGCGATCCCTCACGGGACAGTCCATATGCTGAGTTAACTATCTGCGACTGCATCGGGGAAGCCAGTCACTCCGCTTTACAACTGATCGGGGGGAGGGAAACCCCCGATGCGTCAGCCTCGTCATCAGCAACCGCCAGGAGCTTCCCCATGAGTCGCCACTGCCAGAGGCCTCTCTGCGCCTCCCAGCTGATGAGGGAAATTGTTGGCGTGCTGCCTGAGCCAGCAGGAGCTTCCCCGTGAGCCGCCACTGCCGGAGGCCTCTCTGCGCCTCCCAACTGATGAGGGTAAGCGTCGGCGTGCCGCCTGGGCCAACAGGAGCTGACCAGAGCTGCCAGGTGAGCTGCTGCCGGAGGCCCTCCGCTCTGCACTGCGGCCCCGTGGCAGCACGAGCACCGGACACGCTGGGGCTGACATGTGGCCCCCCTACCATGGAGACAGGATCTGGAACACAAAGGTTTACAGTGAGTGATTTGTCACACACACCCTGGCTTCCCTGTATGCTTCCTATGGAATTTAGTAGTCAGTCGAGGGGCCCTGGCATCTCCACTGGGTACCCAGGTTGCCTCAGACAAGGGATACCCTTTCCACAGAATTAAATACTGCAGCTGATCCCTGCACCATCGGGCGTCCAGTATGGTTTTTATTTCATAGTGCAGATCACTTCCCACCATAAGGGGTGGTGGTGGGGTGGTTTCGGGTCCCCTGATTTGGGCTCCATGGGTCGGACGGAGCAGGCTACAATGGAACACCGGATGGGTTTTTCCCAGTAGACGGGGAAGTTGAAGTTGTACGGTTACCGGGTTGATAACTCGTACAATGGGGAAGGGTCCTAGGTATTTAGGGCCTTGTTTTCTACTAGGCAGGTTCAGTTTCAGGTACTTGGTGGACATCTATACCATCTGGCCCACATGGAACAATGGCTGATCCTTCCGTTTTTTGTCTGCCTGTCTTGTATTCTGCAGCCGCTTGGCTTAAAGCTTGTTTTACAATTTTCCACACCCCCGTTGTTTGCTCCATCCACGCCTGGACCCCCATATCTGTTGGAGCTACGCTAAGACATTCTGGTATTGGCACAAATTCCCGGCCTGTTGCCACCTGGAACGGGGTGAACCCCGTACTACTATGTACCGGGTTATTGTACGCGACTTCTTCGAAAGGTAATAGGTCAGCCCAATCCGTTTGCTGATGTTGTACATAGCATCTCAAGTACCGCTCCACCATGATGTTAGCACTTTCAACTGCTCCATTGGTGGTGGGGTGGTATGCTGAGCTTAGGCCTTGTGATGACCCGACCCTAATCAAGAAGTTCCTCCAAAATCTTGCTGTAAATTGCATCCCTCTATCCGATATCACTCTTTGTGGAATACCATGAAGGCGATATATATGGACGAGGAACAGCTTGGCCAGTTTCCTAGCCGAGGGGAGACCTGAGCAGGCTATAAAATGGGCGTGCTTTGAAAACAAATCTATTACCGTCCAGATGACAGTATTGCCTTGGCTCTCCGGTAGATCTACTATAAAGTCCATCACGATCTGTTCCCATGGGCGTGATGGGGTTGCCACTGTTTGCAACAGCCCTTCTGGCTTCCCGGATCGAGATTTCATAGTCGCACATACCACACAACTGCGGATGTAGTCCTCTATATCTTGTTTAATCTGGGGCCACCAGAACTGTCGGTAAGATGCAGGGTTTTCAAAAACCCAAAATGGCCGGCTGGGCGAGCATCATGACACCGTCATAGTACTTCTAATCTAACAGCCCGGGGAACATATAGCTTGGACCCTTTCCAAGTGAAACCATCTCTTTGGGTAAGTAGAGCACAGTTCTCCTTGTACCAGGGGTCTACCGGAAGAGCCGACTGGATGGCCTGAGGGTTGGGGTCTCTGCCTCCCGATGGAGGAGATTTCATATCTAGGGCCTGGGTTTTGTCTGTTGAGATGATGGCCTGTACTACCTCCTCTCTGATGCTGTCAAACTGCGGTTTTGCTGGGGCTGACACCAACTCCCATACATAGTGAAGCATTAGGAACACAGTCCTAGGTTTGTACTTGTGTTGAAGTTTGGAAGTAACTCTTTAAATATTTTTGTTATTTTTATTTTTTCTTGTTTCTTCCTTTCCTCCTTTCTCTTATATTTTCTGTTCTGTCTTGCTTTATTCTTTTCCTTTCTGAGATTATTTTTCAGTCTTTTATTGTTATTTTATCGTGAAAATGATAAAGACGTCACCAAAAGTAAAAATAAAAATGATAAGCTGTTAGGGGAGAACAGCGATTTTGAGATTAATCTGTCAAATTGCTTTGCTCTATTGTAAAATTTGGAAAAGATGAACATTACGGACTAAAATGAACAAATAGTCAAAAACATCCTTGAATCGGCTATATGTATAGCACCACCAGAAAAACACTTGGTACAGTCAAAAATCTTTGATGAAAGTATTGATTTAATAAAAAATGATGGACAGTGAAAAATACTGGAGGTTCACTAATAAATTTGAGTACATTGAACTTTGCAAGACCATAAGAAAATGTATCCAAGAAGAAATATGTCAGTTTAATGTGAAGCTTTTGTAAAAGGCAATTGAAGAAAACAAAGGGATTGATAGAGCAAAATGGAAGCTTATAAATACAAGAAAGAAGGTTTTTCCATTAAAACATGAAGATGGCTCTGTTTGTAGAACAAGACAGGAAATGTTATAAATAATTGGAAAATTCTATTCAGAGCTATACAAAGATCAAGATCACTCAAAAGTAACAACACCCACAAAAGAGGAAATGCCAGAGATCCTAGTGGAGGAAGTATCAAGTGCCATAAAATAAATGAAAAATGGAAACTACTGTGTTTTGGTTGAAATGCTGAAAGCTGGTGGTCACAGTTTACACTAGATACTAGCAAAACTATACTCGAGATGCTTCAGAGAAGAAAAAATACTTGATGCATGGAAAAATGCTGAAGTGGTTCTTATACGCAAGAAAGGGGCCGTAGATGATTTAAAGAACTATCACCCAGTAAGCCTTCTTTCAGTCATCTACAAGGTTTTCACCAAGATAATAGCAAGAAGAATATTGAGAACATTAAATGATGCACAGCCAAAGGAGCAGGCAAGGTTCAGAAGTGGCTACAGCACAGTGGATCACATCCAAGTTGTTCTGCAAGTCATTGAAAGGCACAATGAGTACATCATGCCTCTGCACATGGCTTTCATTGTCTGCAAAAAGGAATTGTGACTCAGTATTCCAGCAAGCAATAATTAATGCATTGTTCAACCAAGGCTTACATACACTTACTACAATCAATATATGAAAAAAACAATGGCGACAATTTGCCTTAATGATCTTAAAGAGCTGCAAAAACAGGGGAATCATTTGGCTTAAAATAAACCTGAAAAAGAGACAGGTTACGTTTAATAAATTCACCAAAGAAAGAAAAAAAATGTATATTTGGAGAAGAACTAGATGTAGTAGACCACTACATATACCTTGGCCAATGGATCTCAATCAAAGGTGATACAATAAAGGAAATTGAACTGCGTGTTAAATGTGGCTGGCAGGCATTCAGCAAGCTAAGCGTAATTTTCAAAAACAACCTCCTCCTATGTCTAAAGATAAAAGTTTTCGGTCAGTGTGTGCTACCTGCTCTAACATATGCCGGTGAAACATGGACATTAACCTCACAATTGATACAAAAGCTATGAGTGGTGCAAAGATATATGCTCGGAATTACAAGACAAAATAGAAAAACCCACGCATGGATTAGAGAACAAATGAAAATATACAATATCATCAATAGAGTAAAAGAATTGAAATGGAAATGGGCTGGTCACATAGGAAGAAGAACTGATGGCAGGTGGACCAAGGCAGTCATAGAATGGATCCCATTTGATAAAAAACATCCATGAAAGAGATCTAAAACAAGGTGGATCAACATCGACAACATCAGCAAGTAGAGCCGAGGTGGCGCAGTGGTTAGAGTGCAGCACTGCAGGCTACTTCAGCTGACTGCTAGCTGCAGTTCGGCGGTTCAAATCTCACCAGCTCAAGGTTGACTCAGCCTTCCATCCTTCTGAGGTGGGTAAAATGAGGACCCAGATTGTTGGGGGCAATATGCTGACTCTGTGAACCGCTTAGAGAGGGCTGTAAAGCACTGTGAAGCGGTATATAAGTGTAAGTGCTAAGTATTGCTATTGCGAGCCCAATTAGCAAAAGAAAACTCAGGACCATATTGGTTGGAAACATGCAGAAGAGGATGTCATCCTGCAGTGATTAAACAATGGCTAAAATGATGATGATGGTTTTTAATATTTTTCAATAAAAATTATTACAAAAACAAAATGTGTGACAATTTCTTAATCTATAAGGAGCATATATACAGTGGGGCAAAAAAGTATTTAGTCAGCCACCAATTGTGCAAGTTCTCCCACTTAAAAAGATGAGAGAGGCCTGTAATTGACATCATAGGTAGACCTCAACTATGAGAGACTAAATGAGAAAACAAATCCAGACAATCACATTGCCTGATTTGGAAAGAATTTATTTGCAAATTATGGTGGAAAATAAGTAGTTGGTCAATATCAAAAGTTCAACTCAATACTTTGTTATATATCCTTTGTTGGCAATGACAGAGGTCAAACGTTTTCTGTAAGTCTTCACAAGGTTGGCACACACTGTTGCTGGTATGTTGGCCCATTCCTCCATGCAGATCTCCTCTAGAGCAGTGATGTTTTGGGGCTGTCGCTGGGCAACACGGACTTTCAACTCCCTCCAAAGGTTTTCTATTGGGTTGGTTGTGTTTCTACCAAACAGTTCTACTTTGGTTTCATCTGACCATATGACATTCTCCCGATCCTCTTCTGGATCATCCAAATGCTTTCTAGCAAACTTCAGATGGGCCCGGACATGTACTGGCTTAAGCAGGGGGACACGTCTGGCACTGCAGGATCTGAGTCCCTGGCGGCGTAGTGTGTTACTGATGGTAGCCTTTGTTACGTTGGTCCCAGCTCTCTGCAGGTCATTCACTAGGTCCCCCCGTGTGGTTCTGGGATTTTTGCTCACTGTTCTTGTGATCATTTTGACCCCACGGGGTGAGATCTTGCGTGGAGCCCCAGATCGAGGGAGATTATCAGTGGGCTTGTATGTCTTCCATTTTCTAATTATTGCTCCCACAGTTGATTTCTTCACACCAAGCTGCTTGCCTATTGCAGCTTCAGTCTTCCCAGCCTGGTGCAGGTCTACAATTTTGTGTCTGGTGTCCTTCGACAGCTCTTTGGTCTTCACCATAGTGGAGTTTGGAGTGTGACTGTTTGAGGTTGTGGACAGGTGTCCTTTATACTGATAACAAGTTCAAACAGGTGCCATTAATACAGGTAATGTGTGGAGGACAGAGGAGCCTCTTAAAGAAGAAGTTACAGGTCTGTGAGAGCCAGAAATCTTGCTTGTTTGTAGGTAACCAAATACTTATTTTCCACCATAATTTGCAAATAAATTCTTTCCAAATCAGGCAATGTGATTGTCTGGATTTGTTTTCTCATTTAGTCTCTCATAGTTGAGGTCTACCTATGATGTCAATTACAGGCCTCTCTCATCTTTTTAAGTGGGAGAACTTGCACAATTGGTGGCTGACTAAATACTTTTTTGCCCCACTGTATATACATACACACACACAGTATAAATATGTGTGTGTGTGTGTACGTGTGTTTGTGTATGTATATGTATGTATGTATGTATATAAAAGAAGAGAGAGACATCGCAATCTCCGGAACTTAAAATATATTATCCACTTAGCTTTTGTTAGCTTTCCGCTAATATCGTCAGAGTGTAAAAACTACCATTGAAGAGATATTCGCCTTTATACATCATTGATCAATTTTGCCATTGCGCACGTGATAGGCCCATCCACCCGCCTCCCACCTATAATTAGCTCTGTCATTTTTACTTCAGACCTGTTAATCGATGGAGGCCTAGCTCCTGTTGCTTCCTTCCCCATCGCGCACTGCTTGGGCTGCCCATCCCCAGAGAATGACGCGGAGCTGTCAGACATTACGGCATTCTCTCCAGCCCCTTCCCACACACCACCACTCCTCCGCCTCAAAGGCACATTTGATATATCAACAAGATTTGTTTGTTGTTTTGCCCCTGATCTTGTAACCGGCCCGGCTCGTTCCTCGGTTGTTCTTCAGAGATACTCACAACCCCATAGTTCTCACCTTGGTATGTGTAATTTCATTGTAACTACTCTTGTAATAAACTTATGGGAAAGATTATTCTGAGACAGAGAATGGCCCCGTGAATGTGCCTCTTTGAACTGCTTCTTCATGGGCATTGAAAGCAGATTTCTGTATATCTTGTATCATATTATACCACAATCATTGCACTATCCTAGTCCTCACTCACATTTTGGGAGCTAGCAAAGTTGCAATTTCCAGTACTTGAACTAATCCTGTTTCTATTACTTTGGTAATCAAAGGCTTCTTTCATTAGTTCTGATTTGTGCATATCTTTCTGCAGCTAAATTCTGTTTTTAATCTGCAGCATATAATGTAGATGTCAAAAGGTTGGTCCAATTTCTGCTTAATTCTTTTGTTTCACTGCCTAACTTTAAGGCCTATCCCATTTCCCAACTGTATGAAATTTTTATTTTTTCATATTGAAGAATTGTATCTTTCCCCAGAAAGCTTTAATTTCTTTGTCATTCTGTTTTACATTTTGTGTTAGATAAAATTTAACTTAGTTGGAGCAAAGAATTTTAAATGTTGATGTTGAAAGAAATAATAATATTTTAATGTCTTTAACATTCAAATGCATCCCTTGGAAACTATCCCTAATCTTGTAGTGCTAAAAGTGCCTCATACTACAGATGTTTCCAGGAAACTATTCTAAACTTCTGACTTTCTCTGGTTTAAAAAAAAAATACAACAGTGAGAATTGGCAGTGCTTACCTTATGTTCCTGGAAGTTCAGATTGTAGTTCCAAAATTTCTCAGAAAAATAGGATGACTAACTGCGTGCACTTCTATTCTTATGCAATCAGGATTCACAGCAGTAATCAAGCACAGTCACTTGAACACTTTATTCTCTAGTGATATAGTCAATGATTTTTATTCCAATAGAACAATTAATCATGAAGAAACTGATAGAAACCTATGGAAATAATCCACTTGAATTGATCAAAATTGACTTTCTGCTGTAATTCTATTTATATAAATAACAAAATAAATGCACTGGATTCTCTCTTTTCTTAATGTTAGAAAGAATACATGTAGCTGTGAATAATTAAAATATCTTGTATAGATGGGAAATGCTTATTTAAAAACTAAACGTGATATTTAAAAAGTTACTGCTTTTAAGACAAAAAGACCAACTCTTCGCAAATGTTTACATCCCCATTCTATAACATACGTTACAGAAATTATACACTTTATGTATATACACTATAATGACCATTTGGCAAGCGTTAATATTTGTCAGGCGAACCCATTACCTACATTGTATTACTCTGCAGCAACACTATCAATAGTCCGTGAGGTACGACAGGCCTTTTAATGACTGTTCAAAGTTATATCCTCCCACTCCTTAAAGCTACATATGAACCAATTTCAAAGTTATGATGCTCCAGTGCTCCCATGGTCATTTGCCCTGACAACCAACCACAGAGACTCTGCAATGCACCCACCAACCTATTTCCCCCCCTTCTTGCCCTGCCAGGTCCCCAGAGGCACTGGGCTTGCTTTACCATCCTATCAGGTTCTACACATTCCTCCCCACCCTCAGTCACCATTTGCTCACTTACCCTTCGAAGATATCCAGAGCTCAGGAAGTTGGGGTAGGAGGGCCGCATTGAGTTGGACTGTTATTGGGCCACATGGCACAATCGAAAAGCAATCTTCTGATTTTGCTTTGCTCACTATGCTTTTCTCCTCCAGAACCAGAACCACTCGCTTTACACTAGGGTGCTGGCTCTGGGGGAGCAAAGAATTGCAGGGAAAGCAAAACCACAGGAATTCTTCTCCTCGATTGTGCTACATGTATTGTGCTACATGTCTCAGATATGGAGCAGTCTCCCCTACTTGACTTCCCAAGCTCTGGATATCTTTGAAAGGTAAGTGTGCAATTGTGATGGGGTGGGGTAGTGATGAAGCCCAGAGAACTGTAAAATATTCCCTTTTTTGTGGTTGATGCCTTATTGAAATCCAAGCAAATTATGTCCACAGCATTTCACTGGTCCAGTAATTTAGTTACTTTGTTAAAAAATAAGACTTGTCTGGCATGGTCTGTTTTTGACAAAGCCATGTTGGCGTCTGGTTATAAATTTGCTTGCCTCTAGGTGTTCACAGATTAGTTGTTTGTCTTTTTCAAGATCTTCCCAGGTATTGATGTCAGGCTGATTGTTCTGTAGTTTCTTTGGATCCATTTCTTTCCTTCTTTGAAGATGGAAACTACATCCCTTTTCCAATCATCTGGTAGTTCTCTGATGCTCCAGGATCTTTGAAAGATATGGTTCACTGGTTCTGAGATAATGCCTGTCAGCTTCTTCAGAACCCTGGGATATAGTCCCACCTGGATCTGGGAATTTGAATTCATCTAGAGTGGTTAGGTGTTCTCTTACCATTTTCTTGTCTATTTTTATTTTTATTTGTAATCTGTTCTTTACGATACTGTTTCTGATAGGTTGTTCCTTTTGTTTAAAGATAAATGCAAAAGCAGTTCCACTTCTCCCTGCTGCTTGTCACCTCCTTGCCATCTTCTCCCATTAGTGGACTGTAATGGTCATTACTACTTTACCAGTTAAGGATAATGCTATCTGCATTTCTGATCTTCTTTCCAGTAATGTGTGCTGCACTGACATCCAGGCTAATTACAATAATGCACTGTATAGAATATTGCCTTTAAAAATAGTTTGGGAACCCCAGCTAGTGCACAATGAGGCTGTCAGAGTTTGGTCATGTGATATCTATATTGGTTTCTAGTTATTTCTGAATCCAATTTTAAAAAGCATCTTGATTTTAAATAGTTTTGGGGAAAGTATTTTCACCCATATCAGCCTGCCTATTACCAGATAGTAATGCCCACTGATAAGCAATTAAGCTAATTAACATAAAACAGAGTGCTTTATCAATAATGGCTGATAGCTGTGGAAAGCTAAACAGTTCTTCAATTCTGGCTCCCATTTACAGACTTTCAGGGAAGGTCTTAATTCTCCTTAACTTTGTTTTCCATAAGCAATTTCTGCTAAGTTGGTTTAGTATCAGCACTTATTTATACACTATATGTAATATAGTTGTGTTGTGTTTTCTATTCGTTGAAAGCCACCGGGGATTAACTTCATATTTATCATTAGAACATATAGCTTTTAAATATTATTTTAAAATATTTATACAATGAAATGACAATTTCATTGGGCACATATATAGAAAACAGGCAGTGGTGGGATTCAAATAATTTAACAACTGGTTCTCTGCCCTAATGACCGGCTGGGTGGGCGTGGCCAGGGGGTGTGACAGGCAGCACTCAGCCTCCACCCCCCTAGGAGCAAAAATGGGCCGTGGGAGGGTGCGCCGCCCCCGCGTCCTGGTTTGCGCCTAGTAGGCCTCCCTGCAGCCTCCTGGGAGCGAAAACGGGCCGCAGCGGGGGTGCGAGGCCTGCAGCCTCCTGGGAGCGAAAATGGGCCACGGGAGGGCATGCCGCACCCCCCCACACCCAATTTTAGGCCTAGTAGGCCTCCCTGCAGCCTCCTGGGAGCGAAAATGGGCTGCGGGGGGGGGAAGGCCTGCAGCCTCCTGGGAGCAAAAACGCCATGGGCACGCTGCACCCCCCACGCCCCGTTTTGGGCTTAGGAGGCCTCCCTGCAGCCTCCTGGGAGCAAAAATGGGCTACGGGGGGGCTTGCTGCACCACCACCCCGCACCCCGTTTTGGGCCTAGGAGGCCTCCGTGCACTTACCTGGGAGCCAAAATGGGGCACGTGGGGACTCCTGGAAGGGGCAGGGAGGGGCGGAGCCAGCCAGCAATTTAACTACCAGTTCACCCGAACTGGCCCGAACCGGCTGAATCCCACCACTGAAAACAGGGCAACACAGGGCTCATTTTTATGGAGTATTGCTTTTGAATTTGCTTATAAATGATCTGGTGTCAGTAGTGAGGAAAGTTTGCTGCTGATATTGGATTTTATTATCCCAATGACAATAAAGTAAACTGGGACTGGAAGGAACTCCAGAACAATCTCTTCAAACCAGGTCAACAGGTCTTAATAATGTCAGTGATGCACCTTCAAGCAAATATTCAAACTTCTCTTAGATATGAATAGAGTTATGCATAGAAGGACAGTGTGGTTAGATTTATTCTGCTTTTTTCACAATATAAAAACTTTCAATTGCTCATTGAAACTAAACGGGACATTTAGGATAAAAGGAAATATTCACTGCCATCACATGTAGTAGCTATTGATTTAAATTTTTTAAATGGGGGTAGACAAATTCATGGAAGACCAAGCTATTAATGGATTTAAGTGTCTTGTTCATTCTCTAAAGTGATCCTGAAAATATTAAAGGACTTATAGTAGACAGGGTTAGCAGATTATTATATTCCATACATACACCACAAATCTCTGTTGATGTTATATTTTGAATATAAGACGTTGTCTAGTTATTCCTTAAATTGTGATAAATCAGTTTGATACCATTAGATCTGAATTATAATTTTATATATTTATATCTTGACATTTTAATTTGTATCACTATTTTATTCTATTCATAGAACACAGTCTTAATTGATGAATTTACTTCCAATTTTGATATATCTTTTGAACTAATTTGCTTTGTAATTGACCTCTGTTAATTAAATGTTAGAGTTTCATAATTTGGCTATTGTGTTAGTTCAGTTTCAAGAGTTATTATCTGATCCTGCTGAAATCTTGCTAAGTTTTAGGATCCTTATTTGTTTTAGAGATGATTTCAGTACCTGCAATATAGTAATAATAATTGAAACATAATATTAAATCTTGTTTTTATGGACGAGTTAATTGGTCCTCTTGTCTAATATCACTTTTGATAATTTGTTGTTAGTTGCAAAGTCTGGTCCGACCCATCGCGACCCCATGGACAACTTTCCTCGAGGCCTTCCTGTCCTCTACCATCCCCTGGAGACCATTTAAGCTCACGCTGACTGTTTCAGTGACTCCATCCAGCCACTTCATTCTCTGCTGTCCCATTCTTCTTTTGCCCTCAATCGTTCCCAGCATTAGGCTCTTCTCTAGTGAGTCCTTCTTATTAGGTGGCCAAAGTATTTGAGTTTCATCTTCAGGATCTGGCCTTCTAAACAGCAGTCAGGGTTGATCTCCTCTAGGACTGACCGGTTTGATCGCCTTGCAGTCCAAGGGACTCGCAGGAGTCTTCTCCAGCACCATAGTTCAAAGGCCTCAATTCTTTGGCACTCAGCCTTTCTTATGGTCTAACTTTCACAGCCATACATTGCAAGCTTGATTCATATACAAATGTTCCCCTTCCATACTAATTATAAATACAATCAACATCCTAATAGATATACCAAAATACTATAAGAATACTAAAAGAACAAATATGCAATAAACAAAGCAACATTATATACTAACTTTCACAGCCATACATTGCAAGCTTGATTCATATACAAATGTTCCCCTTCCATACTAATTATAAATACAATCAACATCCTAATAGATATACCAAAATACTATAAGAATACTAAAAGAACAAATATGCAATAAACAAAGCAACAT
>QLTV01002867.1:1853106-1868435 GCA_003457575.1 Thermophis baileyi | reverse complement strand
ACTGCTTATACATGAATACCCATTAGACTATTCCATAAATTATCATTGTAATTTATACTCAGCTTTGATTAAAAATAAATTGGATATGGCATGGTGGCCTGGAGGTTGCCTCCCACTCGGAAGGTTAAGAATTCAATCCTAGGCAGCAGCAGATGTTTCTCTCGTACTGCTTATACATGAATACCCATTAGACTATTCCATAAATTATCATTGTAATTTATACTCAGCTTTGATTAAAAATAAATTGGATATGGCATGGTGGCCTGGAGGTTGCCTCCCACTCGGAAGGTTAAGAATTCAATCCTAGGCAGCAGCAGATGTTTCTCTATAAGGATGCAAAGAGAAAATATCTGGTGCAGTTTCCACATAGGCATCAGGAAGGGCATCTAGCCAGTAAACACTCAACTTCATTCCAGTGGTGGGTTGCTCCCGGTTCGGCCCGGTTCTTAGAACTGGTAGCGACGGTGGCGGGAGGCTCTGCCCACCCGCCCAGGACCGCATGCGAACCGGTAGCAACGGGTTTTAGAACCCACTACTGCTCCATTCAGTCGCCCAGACTCTACCCTGAATAAAGAGATTAAAGGGTCATAAAAAGAAAAAAAATTCTCAACTTTGCTATTAAAAGAAGTGTTTTTGACCATATGTCTATGTGTAATATATGTCTAACCTATCCCAAGTTTTTAAGTTGCCTTTTTTATAGATGTACTGTACTTTTATGGGAAACACATTCTCTTTAAGAAATGCTTTAAGGTTAACTTCTCTAATCGGTCAGAGATAAATTGCATAGTCCATATTTTATTGTATACATTGTTGTCAACAGATCTTCCAATAACAAGCTCCCGAACATTCTTTAAACTCAGTAAATCCCTAGTTCCTGAAGAGCCTATACATTTATGGATCCTTGAGGTTACACCTTTCACATTTTCTCACATTGTACCATACTTTGTCCAGAATGGATTATAGTGTGTTTATTTCTGTTTTGATTCTGGGTATAGAATAAAACTCTGTCTGGTTCGACATTTAATTCAAGCTGCTGCAAGTTTTTTAGGGATATTTGGTACTCTAAAAATCCTTCATATTAGAATGAATATTGCTATAATTTTAGATACTGTACTATTTGTGCTGTACTATTTATGGTAATAAATAGTATAATAGAGTACAAAGGTATTTCCATCAGCCAGGTTGATTTTGAATATGATTTATTCTGAGTCATTTTCATTCAAGATTTTCTGGTATTGTGCCATGCATATTTATGACAGAGCAGATTAAATGCATCAGATAATACAATTATCTAGTGATTTAGGCCAGCAGAAAATGTTTTAGAAAATGTAAGCATCTTGAAAACTTATATTGTAGAGGGAAAATTTATATTTGTTACACTTTTTAACAACTAGATTATGAGTTATTTTGAGAGAGTATTAAGATAAAATATTTACCTTTTCTCTTTCAAAATGTTTATTGTTTTTATTCTTTTATAATTTCTTCAATACAAATTATATGTAGTAGTTATGAATGTTTATAGGTTTTATGTGTGAAGTCAAATATAATACTTGTGCAACAATTAGGTTGAAGGGAAGTAAAACCTATTGCATATTGGCTTTGCTTGGCTGGAATTTAGTTGCCAGGTCTCACAAGATAGCTTTGCTCTACTAATGAATAATAGGAAATTGAATTGTAATTACCTTATCAAGGATTAAACTTGTGACCTTGTGTCAAATTAAGTCTCCCCCCCTCTCAAAATAGAGGAATCTTATATAAGGTAAAAATTCACTTTCAACTTTTGAATACTGTGATAACCGTGCATGGCAATGATCAGTAATATTTTTCTTCTTTTTTGATGTTTATTTCTAGGACCCTGTTGATCAGACTTCGGCACATACAGGTCGAGATCTAGTGGAACCTGGATACCAAAAACAATCAAGTCGCATTTCATTAAATCACCAAGGAGGTAAGGGAAATAAGATACAAGCATATTTATTAGGCATATAAGGGGGGAAAAAACAGTAACATAACAACAGCATACAATTTTAAACATTATAACATTTTCCAGTTGGTAAAGTATTGAGGAAAGTGGTAAACTAGAAGGGTTCAAAATATTTTGTAGTTGAAATGTCCTATTCTTCTAGTTCAGAGCAGTTGCTCTGTCTTTACTCAAAAGGTTTGAAATTGAACAATCCAGGTTTAAGCTTGAAACTTTTCTGGCCATGTTCAGAACAAATTAGTATCAAGCCTGAATTTGAAACATTTCCTTCTGTATTTCCTTCTAGGGTTTATCTCTCTTTTTTTAAAATTTTATTTTTATTGCAGTTTTTCTCATTACATATCTCTGATACATATTTAACAGATCTGTGACATTATTCATACAACTAGAATCAATATTCAATACATTCTATACATTCTGTTTCCAAACATTCTACTCTTTTATGTATATTTCCATTTCTTATTTCTATTATCTATCCATTCATACCATTTCTCCCATACCGCATAATATTCCGAGTCTTCCTTTCCCTTTAACTCTAATGTGAGTTTATCCATTTCCGCACAATCAAATATTTTTTGAATTACTAATCCCTCTGGTGGTATACTATCTTTCTTCCAATACTGCGCAAAGGCAATCCTTGCCGCCGTTAATATATGTAACATCAAATACTTTATCTTTCTAATATATTTCGCCCTAAATATCCCCAGGAGAAACAGTTCTGGTTTAAGTTATATTTGACACTTAGTTAAATCCTGCAGCCATTTCTGTATATTTGTTCAATATCTTTTCGCTTCGGGGCATGACCACCATAAGTGAAAGAAGGTACCTTGTCCCTGTTTGCATTTCCAACATTTTGGATTTAAATTTGGGTACATCTTGGCCAGCCTTGCTGGCGCCAAATGCCAACGATAAAACATCTTATATTGGTTTTCCTTATAGGCCACGGATTTGGTTATTGTATAATTTTTATTCCAAATTTTTTCCCAATCTTCTAATTCTATGTTGTGTCCGAAGTTTTAGGCCCAGGTTGTGAAGGAATCATGGGTTCCTTCACAACCTCCTCCACCCTATCAAATTTTAGTACATAATTATATATTTTGGTTATTAGTTTTCCCTCTGGGCCTACCAACAGTTTATTTAATTGTTGTGGTTCAATATCGAATCCATATTCCTCTGCGTCCTTTTTGTATCTAGATTGTAACTGTAGGTATGGCCACCAATCAATACATATTCCCTGTTCCTTTAACCCCTGATTTTTTTTGAGTTTCCCTTGATTATCTAAAATTTCGTTATATCTAAACATTTTGCCTACATCTAACGTATTGGGGTGGATCATTGCCTCCATGGTGGATAGCGACCTGGGATCTTCATATAGTGTTTTTTCTTTATGTCTTCCCACGTTTGTATCAGCGCTTCCCTTATTTTATGTCTGTAAAAATACAAGTGTGCCTTATTTCCCCTATCCCACAGAAAGGCGTGCCACCCCTTTTGTAAATCATGCCCTTCCAATGTTAAAATTCTTCTATTTTTTAGGTTTATCCAATCTCTAACCCATACTAATATCGCTGCCTTATAGTAGAGTTCCCACGCCGGGAGTCCAAAGCCACCTCGACTTCTGCTATCCTGAAGTGAAACTAATTTTATCCGTGCCTTCCTATCTGACCAAACAAATTTTATAATTATTTTGTTTAGGTCTGTGATAAACTTCTTATCCAATTTTATAGGGATTGTTTGGAATAGATGAAGTAATTTAGGTAAAATATTCATTTTAATAGTCGCTATTCTTCCTAATAGAGATAATTGCAATGTCCCCCACCTTTCCAGATCCTTCTTTATTTGTTGAAATAATTCTATGTAATTGTCATCTTTTATTGAGGAGCACTTCGCCGTTAACCAAATTCCTAAATATTTAATCTCCTTAGCAATTTGTAATCCCATTTCCCTCTCTAATTCTCTTTTCTGGTTCATTGTTAAATTTTTAACTAACATTTTGGTCCTTTCTTTATTAATTTTGAGGCCCGATACTTTTCCATATTGGGTTTATCTCTTTCTTAGACTATATGTTAAAAGGAAATTAATATACACGAAGAGATGTTAGGATTTTTAAAACTCCCACAGTGCTGTATGGTTCAAATAAATGAGATAAAATGAAATGGAATTGAAGTAATTTTATGAAATACAACAGAATAGATTGTCACATAGTGATAGCTGACTATGCCAATGGCACAATGTGATAATTATAGTATTTTTATTCTCCTTATTGAAATTTTGATTACCTTTAGCAGAGAATAATTCTCTTCCCAATATGTCAAATCAATTATTAGTTCTCTAATAATTTCTATATCTCTTCCACAATCCATTTAGAAAGCTTCAGTATTAGAAGCCTCACTAGATCACTGATTATTATTATCGTCACAGCAGTCATCATTTCCTTCCTTTTGCTGATGTGTTTGGATTCCAACTGGGAATAGCCATTTGTTGTAAAGCAATAAGCTAATAGCAGAATAGCATCAAAAGGAAAGGCAGGTCTCATGATTTCCCCAAGTTAATGGTCTACACCATTTGTCCCAGTTTGCCACGGATAGATTACCAAGCAGGAAAAGAAAGAATTAAGAAAACCTCTGAATTGCTTTTACATGGTTAAAGTTTCTCCTCAACCTTTGGCATAGGCTAGTAGAGTTGTAACTAGCTTTCAAAGTTTTAGAATCTATTCTATAAATCAATATATGTGAGCATTAAAATGATGGTTGAGATGCTGTTCCTTAAGTATGGGAGCTAGTTGGCTGTCGGCCCACATTCTTTCAGCCCTAGAATGGAAAACCAACAAATCTCTCTCCCTATCTCCCTCTCCCCCTCCCTCTCTTCATGTATTTTTTGAAATGTATTATTATTTTTAAATGTAATTTAACTAAACATTTTAAAATAGAAATTAAAAACCAATAATAGCTTTTGATCACCTGAAATATTAGTACCTCTATATACTGCTTTACTAAGGCCACATTTGTAATACTGCATCCTGATACAAGAAAGATACTGAGACTCTAGAAAGAGTGCAGACGAGCAACAAAGATGATTAGAGAGCTGGAGGCTAAAACATATAAAGTGTGGTTGCTGGAATTGGGTATATCTAGTCTAACAAAGAGAAGATCTACTGGTGACATGATAACAGTCTTCCAATATGAAGGGCTATCACAAAGAAGAGGAAGACAATCTATTATCTAAAGCACCTGACCACAAGGCAAAATGTAAGAGATGGAGATTTATTTATTTTTAATTTGTTTCTTTATATCCCACTTTATTTACTTACCCACCCATCCACTTACCTACCTACCAACCAATAACTCAAGGCTGTGAACATACCCATGAGCCGCGGTGGCGCAGTGGTTAGAGTGCAGTACTGCAGGCTACTTCTGCTGATCACTGGCTGCCAGCAGTTTGGCAGATCAAATCTCACCAGGCTCAAGGTTGACTCAGCCTTCCATCCTTCCAAGGTCGGTAAAATGAGGACCCAGATTGTTGGGGGCAATATGCTGACTCTGTAAACCGCTTAGAGAGGGCTGTAAAGCACTACAAAGCGGTATATAAGTCTAAGTGCTATTGCTATTGCTATTGCTAACTCACCTTTTTCCTCCTATTTCCCCCAGAACAACTCTGTGAGGTAAGTTGGATTGAGAGAGAATGGCTCAAAGTCACCCAAATGCTTTCATTTGAACTCACTTTCTAGTCCAGTGCCTTAACCACTAGACCAAACTGACTCTTATCAAAGAGAGAGCAAATCCAGAACTAAGAAGAAAATTTCTGACAGTTAGTACAATTAATTAGTTGCCTCCAGAAGTTGTGAATGTACCATTACTGGATGTTTTTAAGAAGAGATTGAACAGCCATTTGTACAGAATGGTATAGGGTCTGCTCCTCGACCCTTGAGGGAGGTGGACTGTAAGTCCTCCAAGGTCCTTTCCAATTCTGTTACTCTGTCATTTTCTTTACAGTGGTTATAATTATAACTTTACTTCTTGCTCTATGGTTACCAAATATCTTTCTTGTTTTTATAATCCAGTCTATCTAATCATCAAAACCATCAATCAAAAGTTCATTCTTTTTTCTGTTTCATGCAAAAAGCTTATAAAAATGTAGATATTGTATCTTCTTTGATTCAAAGAAATTAATTTAACTATCTCAGCAAGTTGCATCATTTTCACCAATTATTCCTCCATTGCGGATAGTGCCATCTTTGTGCATAGAGTAAACCTGCTGCAGTTAACATATACAAAAACAAAATTCCATGACTTTTCCCCCCAACTTCTGTGTTCTCTGGGTTTGCTTACTGATGTTTCATTACCCAACTAAGTAACTTCATCAATACTAGTGAGTGTAGAATTCCCCGGTTAAACACAGTGACTTGCCCTGCCAGTGTTAGTGGGGGTGAGATTTTCTCCTTGGTAGTTCCTTGATTAGGGTATTGTTTTCTCTTTGATAGTTTTTTCTGGTATTAATCCTTGCTTAACTGATTGTGGGTTGCAGGAGAGAATGTGTTGTGGTCTTCCTGTTTTCTTAGCTTTTTTGTTTTCTCTTTTGAATGGTGTGTAAATATGGTTTATCTGTATGTGTCTATAATGGCTGATTTGTCCAAGTGCCAAACTTCCAAGAATTCTGTAGTGGTTTTGGAAAACAATATCCTAATGAAAGAACTATCAAAGAGAAACCCATACCCATACCAACTCTAGGAGGGCCAATAAGGGCCACCCTTATTGATGATGTTACCTAGTCAGATAATGAATTGTTTGTAAGCAATCAGGATTAGAGAGCATCAAGCACCCCAGTTCAACCCTGAGCTATGTATATTCTCTTTTATTTTTTTTCTAACTGTTTGTCCATCAAACACATTAAAAAATCATCTGGCTTCAACAGTATATTAATATTTTAAATTCATCAGTGCATGAATTTGGACCCAAAATTTTCTAGGATAACAGAAACCAAACATTATAAAATTTCCCTTCTTGTTCACATTTCCAATACAAATTTGAAGTGCCTTTCTATATTCTAGATAATTTTTCTGGTAACATATACCAAGAGTACATCAGCTTATAAAAATTCTCCTTAAGCTAATATAAATTTCAGTCCTTTCAAGCAGATAACTTCCCATTCTTCCATCTGTATATTAACCAATATTTTAACTCACTTCATCATATATTATTTCATTTATTCCTCTTCTGTTTCAAATTTCAATTAAAGTTTATACATTTTGGCAATTACATGTTCATCATTTGTGCACAATTCTATTTCAGACCCAGACTTAAAATGTTTAAAACCATAAATTCTTTTATTTACTTTAAATCTTTCTAGTAATTGTAAATAAGATAACCATTGGCAATTATATTCCTTTGCTGCTAGTTCTTCTCTTGATTTTATTTTACATTGCCCTTGACAAAATTCTAGTATTTAACCATATGTTACCTATTTGTGTTTGCCTATTACGTCTCATCTGTAAACTGCTTCTTGTGCCAAGTACTACAAAAGTGTTTTCAGGCACAGCCTGGGTTGGTTTCTATTCCATATTCTCAACAGGACAGATCTAACATAATGATTTTTAAAATCCAGATTAATCTTGTTATTTGCCGTACCACAAATACTCATGCCACCCAAACCTTAGGACATATTCTAACTCCAAATGCCATCTGTTTCTCAAGATCCCGTTTTCATCCAAAAGAAACAGCAAGCTGCAAAATACAATTTAAAGTCAGATAAACCCAATCCGCCTCTTTTTTTTCTTTTTGTATCTTGTAGCACCTTATATTTAATTTGTGATTTTTTCCCCTTCACACAAACTTCGATAAATGCTTCTGCTATTGTTTAAATGGTGCATGAGTCGTCAAAACAGGTAAACAAAAATTTGATTCTTAAAACTTTAAATTATATCACAGCAATTCTCCTCACAATGACAATTGTAATTTCTCCCATCTTAAAATATCTTTTTAAATTTCATTTCTTAACATAATTATTATGAAATAACATACCATACATATCTCTCAGTGATACCCAAGTACTATGCCTTCTTCTCATTCTTAAAACCTGTTTCAATCATCAGTTCCGTTTGATCTATTTTCATTTTTTGGTGAACATCTGTATCTTCTTGTTTATTAATCAGTAACTGCAAATGGAACAAATTCTTTTAATTTTCCCATTAATATTCTAATCCCTTTAAAGGATTTTCCAGAATCAACACCAAGTCATCTGCAAAAGCCCTTAACTTCTAAATTTCTTTTTTTATCTTTACTCCGAAATCTTGTCTTATAACTCTAATTCAGTATTTTCAGAACCAAAATAAACAAGAGAGTGGACAGTTTTGTATCTCACAGTTTTAAAGATCTCCCTTAACAATTATGTATGCTTTTTGTAAAGCACAGATTGATCTCATTCATTTTATGAAGTTTTTTTTTTCAAATTTTGTATTTTCCAGAACCTGAAATAAGAAAACCAAATATCAAAAGCATTCTTTGTATCTATTAAGATCTCATTTCCTTTATGTACGGAAATATATAGTCTTTTACTGTATATTGCCCAGAGTCCCTCTGTGAGTTTAAAATATGATAAATAAATAAATAAAATAAAGATTTAGAAATCGGTCTTAAGCATATCACTGAAGCAAAAAGGCCCTACCAATGTGTAGAGAGTGATCCAATAACTTTTGCATATCTTAGGAGCATTCTTTCCTAACACTCAGCTGTTTATGTGCACTCAGTTGTTTATGTGCACTAAGTCATCTAACTAATAGACAGCATATGATCCTTATATGAAAACATAATAAGGATCATATGCTGTATGTTTAGTTTTTTTATGTTGTTAATTTCTTTTTTTTTTTTTAAAGACATTGACAATAATTAAGTATTGGTTGCTTGTGCCTACATAGAAAGGAAAATGGAATACAAAGTATAAAACACTATCAGGGAGATGGGCATATGAATTTAATAAATAAATTAAAATACACCAGTATTTTGGAGAACATTTTACTTCAGTTTTTAAAAAAGTGTGTATTTTATTTTTCTACTTCGTTCTTTTTCTTCATTTATTTTCACCAGTGTTTTAAAAACAATAAAAGAATAGATTAAAAACAATATGTCTATACACCCACATATATATGTAAGTTTATTATAAGTTTTACAAATAATAAAAATTTACAGTACTTTTTTATTGTAAAATTCCACATACAACATGATTTAATTATATATCAAATATATAATTATGTATTTGTATATTTATAATACACAAATACTTAAATATTGATTTAATTGCATTTGACTTAGCCACAATTATATTTACAATCCTTTGGCATGCAAACCTCAATATGTAGTATAGTACTTTGTGAATGATTCATGTGCTGATTTCAGCATTAATTCTAGTTAAACAGCCTCAGAATCGCTAAACAGAATTCTCAAAAACTGGCCATCAAACAAAGGCCACTGAACTAAGGATTCATTGATAAAAACTCAGCTTTCAAGAGTTATTTTAAAATTATTTCCTACCTGCAAACAGTGATTCTTAACTGCAGAAAAGAGAAGCAGACTAACCTGAAGTGAGCCTGGCATATGTAAGGTCACAGAGGGGGGAGAAGAGTTAATCAATCAACAATGAAAGCCTTGCCTGTCATCAAAAGCTGTTCTTTTTTTGAGCTATACTGTCAACATAACTGGCCCATGTGATGTTGAATGCTCTTCTCTGCATATGCGCACCTCCTCTTACTTCTTACTTCCCCATTTCATTTGCTTTAAGTTGACAAGCCTTGAAGGAAGATGGTTGAGATGTATATTTCAATGACTGTATCAGGGGTGGTATTCACTTACCTTCCCTACCGGTTCGCAAATGTGAGCGTGAGCATTATGTGCATGCGCACAGCCTCAAAAATGTGATGTGCTTACGTCCGGGTGGGTGGGAGGGGCCACCCACAGTCAGCACTACCGGTTCGCCTGGTCCGGATAGAACCGGCTGAATACCACCACTGGGCTGTATGTAGTATTAAGTTTTAATAGTGTCTGTTTTTAACAACTGGTTTGCAACATTGCTGAAAATTTAACAATTGATTCTTGTGAATCAAAATGAGCTACTCCAGGACATCAATTCTTTCTGATATTCTCTACCCAAATACTCTCCACATATAAGACTTTGCTCCGAACAGATTTAGATGACACATCATGTGTTTTAATGGCACATCTAAGGACAGAATTCTTTATAATGGATTTTTGTATGTTATGGTATGGTTCACCAGTCTACATTTGAACTGAAGAACCTAGAAACCCTTTTTGTGTAGTTTGTAGGAAATTTAGATGAGTGACAATCAGCTGACGGTACTTGAATTTCAGGACGTTTCCTCTTTTGTAAGCTATTTCTGCTAATGGTTACATTGCGTACATTTGAGTTAGCCATCCATTAATAATACTGGTAAAATATAGGTAAAACATTCTAAAGATCACTTTTATAAATTTGTCAAAAATTCTCAGGTTTATTTTTTTACTTACATTATGTAATTTTAGTTATCTTGCACAGCTTAGCTTTGGTTAGTAAATTTTACTATATTGTACAGAGTTTCAGTAATTTAGTTTCTCTTAACTTTTAGTAAATGCAAGGCAGATTAAGTAATTTTCAGTAGGGTGCCCCCAAATTAATTTATAGTATTTACTGAAGATTAATTTCAACATAACCTTAGCTAATTATGAAAAGTTAACTTAAAAGTTAACTTGGTTTTTAATGATAGATAGTATGGGGAGGGGTGTAGTATTTTTGTTTTAAAGGAACCAGTGCCATCTGGTGGTTTTATGTTATGATCTAGCCAAATAGTGTCATGATAAAGATTAATCATTACAACATACATTTTAGTGTTGGAAGAAATATACAGAATTGCAACTTTATACAGTATATACCATACTTTTCGGAGTATAAGATGCACTTCCCCCCCCTAAAAGTGGGTGAAAATTGCGGTGTGTCTTATATACCGAATGTTGCCAAAGCCCTATCCAACTGCCGGCCGTTTTTGGCCTCCGCGCATCACATTTTCAGCCTCCGCACGCCCCGTTTTAGACCCGTTCCAGGCTGCGGGGATCGCCACAGCACATTGCTGCCGATTGTCGCCTCCGCGCATCAGGTTTTTGGCCGGTTCCAGGCGGCAGGGATCAGCGCCGATCCCCACCGCCTGGAAACGGCCAAAAATGCAACGCACAGAGGCCAAAAACGGGGCATGCGGAGGCTGAAAATGCGACATGGGGAGACCGAAAACATGACGCACGGAGGCACCAATCGGCGGTGATGTGCTGTGGTGATCCCCACGGCCTGGAACTGGCCAAAAATGCGATGCGTGGAGGCAAAAAACGCAACGCGTGGAGGTGGCAATGGGCTGTGATGATCCCTGCAGCCTGGAACAGCTGATTGGCGGTATTCCGGGAGGCCAATCCAGCTGCCAATCAGCCAGCTAAATCAGGCTGCGATAACGTGTTGAAGCTGACCAGGCTGTTTGCTGTTTGCTGCAAGGATGCTAGCCAGATGAATACCGATGGATGCTGGTAGGCAGAGGCAGAATTTTTTTTCTTGTTTTCCTCCCCAAAAACTAACTATGTGTCTTATACTCTGGAGCGTCTTATACTCCGAAAAATATGGTAAATAATTTGCAAATTACAAATGGTGAGATGAGTGGGAAGGGAAAGTGCAAATATTTACTTTACACAAAGAAGAGGGGGTCAACTTATTTTCCAAAGCACCAGAGGGCAAGGCAAGAAACAATGGATGGAAACTATGGGGCAGAATTGGTTCCTGTCTTCCGAGTCTGGTTCTCGTGTTTGTATCTAGTTGCTACTGAGTATCTGTTCTGGGTTTGAGGACCTATTTATCCCCCTGATCTTGTCCAGGGTGGGCTTTAAATTATTGTAATTGGCAACAGAAAGCCTATGTAAACACATCAAGGTTGGAGTGGGGAGTTTTCTAGACAATGGACAAAGGCAATTGAAACAACTAACAATGGTACACGGTTCCAATATCCTGTAGGTCAGCTATATATTAAAACTGTTGGCTTTCAGTTTGAATACAGTTGAATCTGCAGTGTCCTTTGGCCAGCAGGAGTACTAAAAAAAAAAAAATCCACTGTGGATGCTCTGATTGGAAAAAAGTGTTAATAGTTAACTTTTGCCATTCTCTTTTCATCACAATATTCTATTATGAGCTGATGGAATTCAGACAAAGAAGTCTGTTTGAGAGGAGCATTGAATTAAAGAAGTAAATAAATCAATTATAGTTAATACCGAGAAAGCAGAAAGAACCTAAATCTCAGTAGTGAGAAGTGACTGTCCCTGAAAAGGAAACAGACTTAGAGATCTGATTACAGAGCGTATCGGACATGACTGAAATAGCAACTCTGACTTGGAATTTTTTTGGTTTTGAAGGGAGATCCTTTGTTTAAAAGCAATATTGACATTACTTATAAATTATGATGTAGATTTTAGAATACTTTGGGATCTGCCACAATATACTTGTGAAGTTTGAATTGGCAAATGTCTATGTCAACCACGAGTGTTATTTAGTTTTTTACTGGAGTCTGTCCTGTAGCAGATTATTTTTAGATAGGTATCTAGTTCTAATGATTTGATTTTTCACTTGTTGATGGGCATTGTAGATTGATAAATACCTCATATAAAATCTTTAAAATAGCTTATTATTGCCCTGGTATCTGTTTATACTTATAGACATTATTATTAATAATGTCTTATATACTTACGTTATAAGAAAACAGATTTTAATTTTAGCTTTTAAAGTTTTTTTTTATTGTGAGATAGTGGTGGTAACCAGAAAGAAAGCAGATGGAGAAGATGATACCACATGTTCTTTTTTCCAAAACACAATGCATTGAAGCAGCAACAATATTCCATTATGTGTCTGCTGTTGCTATTATTTTAGAATGAATGGGGTAATTTAAAAAGTGCTAATATTGTTAATATTGTTAAAATTGTAAATTATACATGGAAAGACAACCATGTATTTTGTTCATTCTCTGTACATGCTCTTATGACTTGTCATCTTAAACTTGTGTCTCTATCCATCCTATTAGATGTGGCAGGAGGGGAATCTTCAGTTTTAAATTGAAGAATGCCATCTTGTAGGAGCCAGATAGTATGCTTTTATGGTAGCAATAGCAAGATCAGATTGATCCTGACTGGGCTGGCTTTCTGGAAAGTGCTAAAGACTTAGTAGTTTGGTTGGGCATGAGGGCGAGTGATTAGACTTTATTTTGTGGTCTTTTTATTCTTGGCTACTGTCATTTTTGGATTGTATGTTATAAGTTTGTTATAAGTGTTATATATATGGTAGTTTTTATTTTTATACTTTATACAACCAGAAGCCAACATGGGTTTGTCAAAAACAGATCATGCCAGACAAATCTTATTACAGTCTTTGACAATGTGACAAAATTAGTGGAGCAGCGAAATGCTGTGGACATAATTTACTTGGACTTCAATAAAGTATTTGATAAAGTAGTCCATAGCTTATTACTTGATAAGATAGAAAAATGTGGGTTAGCAGCATCACCACCAGATGGATTCATAACTGGCTGACCAACCACACTCAGCATGTGCTCATTAATGCAACTGCATCTACATCGACGGAAGTATGCAGTGGCTCTGGCTCTGTTTTAGGCCCAGTACAATTCAGTATATTCATAAATAAGATAGACAAGTGTATAGAAAGGGAATTCATCAAATTGCAGATGACACCAAGTTGGAAGGAATAGCCAACACTCCAGAAGATAGGCTCAAGATGCAGATGGATCACAACAGACTTGAGCACTGGGTCTTATCTAACAAAAGAAATTCAGTGGTAAGAAAAATAAGATTTTACATTTAGACAAGAAAAACCAAATGCATGGTTATAGAATAGGTGGTTCCTGGCTCAATAGTAGTAACTGTGAGAGGGATCTTGGAGTCCTAGTGGACAACCACTTAAATATGAGCCAGAAATGTGCTACAGCTGTGAAAAAAGCCAATACAGTCCTAGACTGCATTAACAAAGGGATAGAATCAAGATCAAGGAGCTGCTGACACAGTTCTACAGAGGAATTATTGAGTCTGTCATCTGCACCTCTATAACTGTCTGGTTTGGTTCTGCAACCCAACAAGACAGACACAGACTTCAGAGGATAATCAGAACTGCAGAAAAAACAGTTGCTACCAACCTGCCTTCCATTGAGGACCTGTATACTGCACGAGTCAAAAAGAGGGCTGTGAAAATATTTACAGACCCCTCACATCCTGGACACAAACTGTTTCAACTCCTACCCTCAAAACACCTCTATAGAGCACTGCACACCCAGACAACTAGAAACAAGAACAGTTTTTTCCCGAACGCCATCACTCTGCTAAACAAATAATTTTTATTTGTCAACTATTTACTAAGTCTGCACTACTATTAATCTTCTCATCATTCCCATCACCCATCTCCTCCCACAAATGACTAACTTTGTTGCTTGTATCCTTACAATTTATATTGACTGGTTCCTACTATGACTTGATTGCTTATTTGTACCCGGACTATCATTAAGTGTTGTACCTTATGATTCTTGACAAACTTATCTTTTCTTTTATGTACACTGAGAGCATATGCACCAAGACAAATTCCTTGTGTGTCCAATCACACTTGGCCAATAAAAAATTCTATTCTATTCAAACTGGTATTACATCACGTAAATGTTAGTACCATTTTATAATGCCTTGCTAAGAGCATACTTGGAATACTGCCTCCAGTCTTGGTTGCCATAATGTAAAACAGATGTTGAGACTCTAGAAAGACTGCAAGGAAGAGCAATAAAGATGATTAGGGAACTGGAGGCTAAAACATATGATGAATGGTTGCAGGAATTAGGTACCATATTTTTCGGATTATAAGATGTACCGGTGTATAAGACGCACCAAGATTTCGAAGAGGTAAGTAAGAAAAAAAAGTTTTTGTCCTCCCCGGCCCCCAAGAGCACTCTGTAGGCCTCCCAAACCCTCTGCACATCCCGTTTTTGCGAAAAACAGGCCCATTTTTTGCAAAAATGGGACACGGGGCGGGTCTTCGGGAGGCCAAAAATGACTGTATTCGGTGTATAAGACGCACCAACATTTCCACCCTCTTTTAGGAGGGAAAAAGGTTCATCTTATACTCCGAAAAATACGGTATATCTATTTTAATGGGGGTGGGAAGGACTAGGAGTGATATTTATTTATTTATTTATTTATTTATTTATTTATTATTTATTATTTATTTATTTATTTATTTATGTATTAGATAACAGAGATAAGTATAAACATGATTATGAATAAATGAAATGGATATG
>QLTV01002867.1:1806494-1848291 GCA_003457575.1 Thermophis baileyi | reverse complement strand
CTCCAGCCCCTCCCCGGTATTTGGCTGGCAAACTTCGCACAAGGGAGGCTGACGAAGGGAAGGGAAGGGAAGGGAAGCAGCCAGGCTGCTGTTGCCATTGGTCGGGGTGGGACGTGTTGGGCCGCGAGACGCACGTCTTACCTTTCCAGCGTTCCTTGGTGTGTCCAGGGAAAAACGTTGTAATAAAAAAAACTCACGAGTTCAATCAAACTTTTTTATTACAAAGTTTTTTCCTGGACACAACGCTGAGGAACGTGACGGAGCTACAAGTCCCAGGTAGAACGCGCATCTCACGGCCCAACATGTCCCACCTACCAGAAATGAGTCTCTGTGAGACTCGTCACGCCACTGCCGCTGCCTTGTGGAGCAGGACTCTGCAAGGCTTGTTGTGCCATTGCATGCACGAACGGCAGCACTACCGCGAGGTTCGACATACTGGCACAGCCACGAGCGGCAGGACACCAATTGTGCTGGTATGATGAAGTTTGCGGCAGTCCTGCAGTTCGTGCATGCAACGGCACAACAAGCCTTACTGAGTCCTGCTCCACGAGGCGGTGGCGGCAGGGAGGGGAGGCGAGGCAGCGGCGATGGGACATGCAGACCCACGCTCGCCGCCTACTGCACCCCCAAAATAATAAGCCCCCCCCCGATAATAAGGCCGAGGCCATATTTGGGGGGTCAAAAAAATATAAGCCCCTGTCTTATTTTCGGGGAAACACGGTACATATACATATACATACATACATACATACATACACACACACACACAGATCAATCAAACTAAACCACGCCCAGGCTCCGAGCTGTCTCCCATGCTCATAACAGATCCTGTTTCTTAGTCACCAAACAGTTCCCATTGGTTGACTTGTAGTTATGGCTATCCCAGCTCATAATTTCTTACACACTGATACTCCTCCCTTTATGACTGGAATAGACATAAAACTGAATAACTTAATATTCTTCCCATGTTGTAGTCCACCCAATGGCTTGGTCATTATATCTTCCAGATTGTCTTCTGAAGAACAGTGAACCAAGCTAATTAATTTACATTTGATGGCTTCTCTTACATTACAATATTTAATATCCACATGCTTGCTTCTATTCTTTACTCTGTCACCTGTTGCCATTTTTATGCAAGCAGCATTATCCTTAAACACCGTTACAGCTTCAGTTACTTCTATGTTTAAATCCTTTAACAGCTGTATGTACCAAGTTACCTCTGAACAAAGTTCAGAAAGAGCAATAAACTCTGCCTCTGCTGTAGAAACAGCTACAGTTGTTTGTTTTCTGAACTTCCAACCAATTAAAGCCCTCCAAATAATACCACAATCCCAGAATTGGACTTTCTGGTTTTTACATCATTGGCATAATCACAACATAACACTTCAATTTTAATTCTTCAGAGACCTGTATTTGAAGACCCAAGTTCACAGTTCCCTTCAAATACCTGAGAATCCTTTTTACACCCATCCAATGCAATTGCGTTGGTGCAGCAGTAAAACGACTTAAGATGCTTACTGCACAAGCTACCGTATGTCTGGTCTGGACCACTGTGATAGATATAACAAGCTCCCTATTGCAGACTGATATATTTCTTGATCACAGGCTTCACTTTTGTCCTCACCCAAATTGTTGTGAAAATCTGTGCTCATAGGTGTTGGAGCAGAATTATAATCCTTCATGTTGTATCTCTCCAACAGCTGTTCAAGTTTCCTTCTTTGACTGAGAACATAACCACCTTTCAACAGTAGAGTTTTTTGTATCTCTACTCCTTGCCTGAGAAAGTAAGGGCGATGGCGGCGGATGGAGACTCGCTCCATATTCCAGAGCAGGAGTCAAGCGCCCCTGTACTTGCCTCTTCTTCTGGCCCTTGTTGGTGCTGCGCGCATCTCGGTCGCTCGGGGAGACGCGCGACTTGCTCTTCGCCCCGAGACACTGGCCCAGCTGCAGCTGATGCTGCTGCTCTCGCCGCCTCCATGGCCTGCTCACTGCTCTTGCAGCGCCTTGCGCAGCACACTTAAATTTAGCACGCTTCACAATGGGGGAGACGACGTCTCCTCCTCCTACCTGAGCCCATTACGATGCAGAGCATTGGCTGCAGCTGGTCCGGTCCAGTGTCTTGGGGCGGAGAGAAAGTCATGTGTCTCCCCGAGTGACCAAGGTGCACGCAGCACCAACAAGGTACGGAAGAAGAGGCAAGTACAGGGGCGCTTCTCTCCCACTCTGGAATATGGAGCGAGTTTCCATCTGCTGCCGTCACCCTTACCTTCTCAGGTGAGGAGTGACTAGGAGGGGAGGGGAGGGGCCAGCCAGTGGTGGGTTCAGCCGACAGGAAGCCACAGCAGGGGGATGAAAGTGCTTCATTTATCTGGGAACCTGAAATGACTCTTGATTTAAATCATATGGTAAAAAGCACTCGAAGAAGAAAGAACAACATCAGCAAACAACAACAACAACAACCCTGGCCTGTTTTTGGAAATGGTTCAAGAGGGAACACACACACATACCCACACACACACGAGAGAGAGAGAGAGAGAGAGAGAGAGAGAGAGAGAGAGAGAGAGAGAGAGAGAGAGAGAGAGAGAGGGAAGAAGAGATGAGAGAGACATGAGAGAGAAAGAGAAAGAGAGGGAGAGAGAGATGAGAAAGAGAGAGAGATGAGAGGGAGAGAGAGATGAGAGAGAGAGAGAGACAGAGACAGAGAAAGAGAGACACACAGAGAGCGAGAGATACCTGTTTCCCAGAGAAAAGAAAATACCAAGAGCCACAAAACCTGGGTAGGCGTGACTGGGGGGGTCATGTGACTGGGTGGCAGTGAGTGATGTCGAGTTGGCCATGGCCACCCTGGTTTTGTGGCTCCCGGTGTTTTCTGTTCTGTGGGAAATGGGTCCAAATGGCTCTTTGAGTGTTTAAGGTTGCAGACCCCTGGACTAGGAGATCTCCAAGGTCCCTTTCAATTCTGTTATTTAGTTATTCTATTATTCATCATACTGTGTTCACCACCCCAAGTTGTTTTAGCAAGTGGGGAAGCTGTATAAATATAAACAAATGAATATTTCTGTATCTCTGAACAACAGTCGTCATCTGCATAATCCAGTAAACCTGGGGAAATTAATGCCAAATGATAGATAATAGTTATATTAGAACTGTCCAAATATGTGTAGCTCTTTATATAAAATGAATGTATCTTTTGCTTCTGATCTTCAGTGTTCATCTCTTTCTATCCTTTCAGATGATGATGTGGATTTGGAAGCTTTAGTTAACAATATGAACTCCTCATTTGAAAGTCTATGTTCCACCTTCTGTATGAATTCAGAAAGTACACCACTCCTCCAGAATGGCAGCCAGCTGTTAGCTTCAGGAACTAGTTCGCTGCATCCAGTGTCTCCACGACAGAAAATACAGAGGTCTCAACCAGTTCGCATCATGGCAGTCAGGTATATAACTAGTGCAATAACGATCCAATTCAGAATGCAATTGTAACAATAAAATTTGGGGTCTGATTGACAGCAAGAACTTGGCAGGATGCATTATCTCTCTGCTTGAGTGGCACTTCTGTAAATTGAAGGCTCAGTGGTCCTATTTGAATTCTTTAGGGTGCTAGGGTTCATCATATATAAACACACTTGTTTAGTACAGCAGTTCCTTGAGCCTATTGGTTATAGTATGCATTTTCCCCTGAAAACTTGTTTTTTTAATGTTAAGTTTTTTAAAATGTGAAGCATTGACAACTTTAAAGGCACTCATTTTTGTTTTCGTATGAGTCAGTATTCTGAATGTACTTTCTCTTAACATTCTATTTATTTAGAATAAAGTACAACATTCTTTTACACTGATAAATAAGTTTTGGAAGTTCTGGAAGGAAGGAAGGAAGGAAGAAAGAGGACTGGGAATCTACTGAATAGCTCATGCATGTCCCTCCCTGAGTCTCTGTACTGAGAGTTGAATGTCTCAAGCAAAGGCTGGACAAGGTTATCTGCTCAAAGTGAAAGTTGAAGGCAAAGCTAGGCCAACAAGCAGTTTCCTGTTTGCTTGTTTAATTAATTTATAGATCATCTCAGTTGCCAGAACAACTCTAGGCTCTTTTCTTATATAACAGCTCTTTTCTTAAAATAACTATTTGCCCCAGCATTCTGTTTAGAAATGATTAAATATAATTGGTGGGAAGTAAATCTCATGGAACTCAGACGGCCTTGCTTCTGAATAAATGTTAATATTGCAGTACTTCAGATGTTCAGAATTTTAAAAAATTAATATTCATTGTATCAGATTAGAAATAGATTTGGGTCTAAATAAATTAAATTCAAGGGAAAAACATAGGTAATTTAACAATAAAAGAATAGTATAGTTCAAAATACCTTAGTTATGAGCAAAGTTAAAGTAATAAGTAGAATATGAAGGGGAAAAATAGCTATTCTGATGCTGATGAAGAACTTTTTAAAGCACAAATTTAAATAACTTTATTCTGTGAGAGGCTAAACCAGTATTTGTAAATTTCTAGAAGTGCTATTTTTTTCTATATAGATAAATGCTTAGAAATCATGAAAAAATTTTTTTTACATTTCTTCCAAAATTATATATCCATAGCTTAAATAACAGTTATTGAATTAGCTGTCGTTATGATGCTGCTAAACACAATTAGTAAGATATTAGAAAATATGGTGGGCCTAATTAGATATTTAAAAATAAGAATTATATGTTGTTTCTAGGTCACAAATAAATTTCTTTTGCTTTGGTAAACTTTACCATGTTTTTTTGAACAATTTTTTATTTTATTCAGAAAGTTAAGATAAAATACAGTACAAAAAAGAGAAATTTTACAAAAACAAAAGAAAATTAGACAAAACATTAAAAATGAAAAAAATGTGTACTAAAAAGGACAAAAGACAGAAACACATATTATCTCCCTTGTTGATAAATATACTGATATACTGATAGATATACTGATATACTGATAAATATATTGCAACAATATTAGTCCCCCGACCCGCTGTTGAGAAGCAGGCCCCAAATAAGTATAAACATCTACATCTATTTGCAACCAATTTGACCTGTCATCTATCTACTATACATAAAAGCAAAGTAGTTAACAGATGAATCAACAGCAAAGTTAAACTTCAAAGCTCTTTGTTAACAATCTATTATTGTATTTAACTTATAGAAAGTCTACTACAGCTTCTTATCTATTACAAATGATCACAATCATTATCTCTGATCTGTCCAGGATTAAATATCCTCATTTGATTCTTAATAATAAAAGTTTTGCTTAAAATTTTGGTTGAAAACTTCCCCAGAATCAAAAACGTCTGTGGTCAATCCATCTTTCCCAAAAAAATCCAATCCAAATTGTTTTTGAGATAGATTTAGTAAGTACATTCCCCAATTGCCATCAGTCTTCTTAAGAAAATATATTTCATCCCTCATCAATTCTGTTAATCTGTAGACGCCATCTCCCTTTCAGCCTTGTCCAACAAACCAGCAGTTTCTAAACCAAGTTCTTCTTTAAATCTGCCAACAGCAGTTTCCAGATTCCAATCCAACCAATTGTGATTTTGGTTTGGCTATAATTCCTAGTGTGTGGATATCCTCTTTAGGTTAATTTAAAATCATTGTTATTTTATCAAACTTTTTACCAAAGTTTTCAATTTGAACTTGTAAGTTAAAAAGTAATTTTTTGAAGGCTTCGCAGAGGGCTTTACCCTTAAATTGATGCATTGTTTGCATTACCTGGGCATTCAGAATCAGACATAAATAGTTCCTTTCAAGGACAGGGGAGTCAGATAAAGTTGCCACAGACAATGTTGAGATAATATTTCTCACAATAAAGGATGGGGAAAAAAAAGAAAAGAAAAATTTCCATCAAAAATTTCCACTCAGCAAAGCATCTTGGAAAATGGCCCCATAACCATGGTTTTTATTTTGTCCCACTTTAACTAATGCTAACTATCCTAATCAGAGTACTATTTGAAAATATCTGTATGTTCTATATCTGTATGTTTAAATTCCTTTTAAACTTTTCTTTTATATATACTTTTTATTTTGTATTTTTTAGCTTTTTATCATTACATTGATGTACAGGTAGTCCTTGACTACAATTGAACCCAAAATTTATGTTGCTAAGGGAGACAGTTGTTAAGTGAATTTTGCCCCAATGTATGACCTTTCTTGCCACCGCTGTTAAGTGAATCACTGCAGTTGTTAAGTTAATAACACATGTTATGTGTATCTACTCCCCCATTGACTTTGCTTGTCGGAAGGTCACAAAAGGTGATCGCATGACCCTGGGATACTGCAACTGTCATAAATATGAGTCAGTTGCCAAGCATCTGAATTTTGATCATGTGACCATGGGGAATGCTGCAGTGGTTGTAAGAGTGAAAAATGGTCGTATTTTCAGGACTGTTGTAACTTCGAATAGTCACTAAATCAACTGTTGTAAATTGAGGACTACCTGTATTTTTAATGCTTTTTAAATTGACTGTATCCCACTCTCCTTATGTTGGACTTTGGTTATAATAAAGATTTGATTTGACTATAGACGTCTGCAGGAGGAAGAACAACAATTCAGAACATCCTCTTTGCCTGCCATTCCAAATCCTTTCCCTGAACTTTGCAGCCCCACAAATTCACCTGTGTTGGCACCGGGATCTCTACCTCAGAGTCAACCTATGAATAAGCAAGTGAGTGAGACTTTCTTTGTGTTTTTGAAAGTGACTGGTTTTAACATGGATTTTTTTAAAAAAAAATATTGAGATCACTGATCACAAGGAAGAATTATGATACGCTATAGTTGATCAAAGGGTGTCTTATTTTTAGCATAAGTACCTTAGTACGTCTGCATGCAATATAATTGCTATTGCTCAGGATTATGAAGTAAAGAAGTTCATTGCTTCTGAATTAGTTTTATATTCATAATTAACTACCAAAATCAGAGTGCAACCAGAACTAGACTTTTCAGTCCAGTGCTTTCAATTTTAATGGGCAGTAGAACTCAAATGCCTAATAAGGAACTATCTTTACAAAAACTTGATTACTTTATGGAAATTACTCTTGTAAATAAGTAGTATTAAAACAGGAGTCATGCAAGCTTTTGCCTCCCCCAAATCCCTGTCTCCTGTTGGATTAGCACCAGTGGGAAGAGATTTTGTTAAAAATGTTTTTGTCTCTTGCTGTGAACTTTGAAGAACTATATATTTAGGCTAGCACTTGAAAGAAGCATGAATACTTGTCTTGCTTTTAGCATATGACAGTGGGATAGTTGCAACCCAATTCCTTCTGAGAATTCTCCTCCATCTATTGATAGCAAAAATGTTTTGGTAACTTTAAAAATGCACCCTTGGAATGTTTCATATCATCCTGATTTTCTACTAGATTGGATAAATTCTTTCTAAAAACATAGCACAACTATAAACAATTACCTTAAAGTTCTTAAAGTTCCCAAGATTGAGAAAGACTGCCCTAAAATGTCTACATTTCTGACAAATAGATCTTTTCAATCTCTCACTTCACTGTGGGCCATTTATTGTCAGCTGGCCCTCCGCTGGTGTTTTTCCTCTGCCACTGGTCACTCACCACTGGTCCCCCACAACCTCATCCTGGCCAATTTTCAGAGAGACACTTGTCCCTGGCCAATAGGCTGCACAGGACAAATAGCCACATATCTGGGCATCAGGCCCCCGTGGCATCTGCCATTGCCACCTATTGAGTTCCTACTTGCTTCCGCTCTGCACCCAGATCTGAGATGCTCCAGCATTGCAAGGAGGGGCTTGGTGCAGACTGGGTCCCCGCAAGGCACAACAGGTGGCAGTGGCTGCTGCCTCCTGAAAAACATGGGCCACCTCGAGTTCCACCAACCCAGCACAGATGATTTTAAGGGGACAGGGCAGCCGGCATCACAGCCAGCTTCCAGTCTGGCCAGCTTCAAGCTTCAAGATCTTGACCTTGCTTACTGAGCTAGAGCCCAATTTGTCAAACTGATGGGGTCGGTGGCCCTGTGCCAATGCTTCTGGGCTTGATGTCTTTCTGATCTTTTGTTTATGAAATAGACATTGCAGATATTTTTCTAAGATCACCAGAGATGTGGAGGCCCAAAGGGATGGAGATAGATGTAGGAGATTTAGCTATCATTGGTGTATCTGAAATGGGGAGGGTAGCAATAGTTGACAGTGATCTCCTCTCAAACCTACAGAACACATTCATCTGCCAAGTGCTGATTCTCTTCAGTAAGGGAAGGAGGTCTGCTGTAGCCAATGATATTCTTCAGACTTTTCCATTCATTTGCTGACCTCCCAGTTGTCTAAATGACTATACCTAAAGAACGTTTATTAATAGCCCCACTTCAGTTTTGAGAGAAGTGCTGAGTGGAGTACCGCATTATGCACTGGTTCTAGTGCTGTTCAACAATGATTCAGAAATTGGATGAAGTAATTGAAGAGTGGCTTTTAAGATATGTAGATGACACAAAACTAGAATGAGTTGCTTTAGTTGAAAGAGATTTTTTTTAAAAACAAACAAACAGAAAACTCTAGATAGGCTCGTGTCTCTTTTGGGAATCATAGTTCAAAACAGTTTGCTAAATCGGTACAAATTTAGGGAAATATCAAGAAGAAGGAACTGAAACCAAACCATATGAAAAACGGTTACAAGATGTGGATATGTTTAGCCTACAGCAACACAGTTGAGAGTTATTTTAAGAGTTTTTAAATATCTAAATATTTGTCATACAGGCAGACTTACTCCTTGTTGCCCATCATCAGAATTTAAAAGTTAAAATTACAAGAAAGGAAGGGAAGGCTAGCTGTCACAAAGAACATCCTACCTGTATGAGCTGTCAGACAGACAAGTGGCCACATGAACTTGTGAATTCTCCTTTACTTCAGGTCTTCAAATATAGGCTAGGTAGTCATCTGTTTGATGACTTCTGTATTAAGTAGGGGTTGGACTAGATTATCCAGTTTCTTCCAATGTTATGATTATATGAAAACTAATATGTACACACTGAAATGCAGAAATATTTAAATTCATTAAGTTAAATTCCTGTATGTAAAATTGTAAGATTATAGTTTGAACATAAGGATTATTGTAATTTAAAAAAAGGATTTAATGTTTGGTTCAAGTCCAATTTACTTATTATGTGATATAGTATAAATATTCTCTCTCTCTTTCTCTCTTAACAATAAATGTAGATAAAAATAGTATTTCTTTAAAAAACACAACCCTGAGACATAAAATTAATTAATTTTAAAGACTGATCTCCTGATATAGTTGAAAGTATTAAAAATAGCCACATTAATTGGACATTTCTTAATCAGCTTTGAAGATTACCAGCTAGGTTAGTACTGTATTTGGAGTACAGTATTTTGTATTTGGAGTTGTCAGTTATACGTATATATCCTTAACCAGGTTTTCTGTAAAAGCTTTTGATAGAACTCTTGCTTTCTATTAAAAAGAAAAAATAATTTTGGATCACACTTTCTTAACGTAGATAGTATTTGTGTTAGCTTAATAGGAAATTTAGTCCCTCGTAGTTTCACTTTATGAAGAATTTTACAACAGAGTGCAATATAGATGTAACAGAGGTGGGTTCCTACCGATTCGGACTGGCTCTATAGAACCATTAGTAATGTGGCGGCCTGGGTCTCTAGAACCGGCAGCGACCCAGGCCTGCCACGCCCCTGAGCCAGTTCTTCTCTCTTGTTTTTTGCTTCTGCGCATGCACAGCTTTTTTTGTACTGCGCATGTGCACGGTGCGCAATGCACGTGTGCACCCCATGACCTGCCGGCGCGCAGCCACGCGTCGCGTCCCTGAGTGAACCGGTAGTAAGAAAATGCAGAACCCACCCCTGAGATGTAAGATAGAAAAACAGATAACCAAAAAATCCCACAAATCAACAAGAAAAAAGCTAACTAAAATTAAATATAAATGGGAGGGAGAAAATTCTGTACTTTCAGTAGTAAAATTTAATGTGTGCTATCCCTGTATTCTCAAATAACAACATTATTTTCTGCTTAATTCAGGTAAAAAAATTGAAAGAAGAAAAAAAATGAATTGATATATCTGCAGTGACCAAGTAATTTGTAGTTTCAAGAATAATTTTAAGATGCAAATAATTTTACAGTGACAGGCAAGACTAGAATTTGCCAGAATGGAACCAAAACAAGCAAACAGAGTTCATCTGAGATTTCAGTATAGTTGAATTTAGGAAAGCAATGCACAAAAACAAAGTTTATCTTTGCCTTCATTTAAAGACAAATGTGACTAAATATTACGAATAAAATATGGAAATTTTTACTCCCTGATCAGCTTCACTATACAGAAACATTTTATACTTCTGTCACTTATTTTTTTACTATGCTTTGAAACTAATCTGATGTGAAAATGATCTTCATTCTATTTAATCACATCTTTGTTACATATGTGCCACGTTAGCTTTCCTTATCTTCCATTTGGCTGAGGGCTTTTGATAGGATTGCTTTAATGTGAATTCCTCTAATCTTTAAGTAGATAAAAAAATATCTGAGAATAATTTGTACAGCTCTGATGATCCAATTCTAATCTGCCTTAGTAAGAAGAGTTTTGAGTGGTCCTGTCCTTATAGTGTTATGGTGGACAATTTAAGGGTAATGATTGGTAGATTCTCCTGGTTTTTTTCTCCTTCTGCCCAGCACACTTACTGATGGGAAAAGTACCACCAATCACTCTCCTTAAAGTAGGATGGGGTAGACTTGGGTGAGTTTGAGCAGGTGCCTGGAATAGAGACTTTAATCACCTTTCAAGTTGTCTGAGTCAGGGGTGGGTTCTAACTTACCTCGCTGCCGGTTCGCTTCCTTGCTTTGCGCGCATGCGCAGTGCCGAAAAATCCGATTTTTTTTTAAAAAGCCAAAAACAAGATGACGACGCATGCGCGGTGCCAGAAACGCGGCTTCTGCGCATGCGCAGAAGAAAAAAAAAACCTGGAAAAAAATTAAAAAAAAATAATTCAAAAAATTAAAATAAAAAAAAGATGGTGGCGCCCACGGACCGGCACCGACAGAACCGGTTCTGTGATGTCATCATGACGTCACCAGCGGGTCTTGTGCTACTTACTGTGCATCTATATTAGCTGCTACAGTTCTCATAAAGATGGCAGGATTCCAACAATGTTTTAGCTCTGAAGCAGTTGCAGCTAAAGTCTTCTACAAAAGTTCACATTATTTCCTTGAGATTGGTGAATGAATGAATGAGTGTACTGTGAGTCCCTGAGTTAAAACTTTTCTCAGCTGTGACCTCAATAGATAGCCACTGTCTATCATTCTCAGCCTAGTAATTGTGATAGAGTAGTGGTGTCAAACTCGATTGCATCACGTGACATCACATGTTGTATTGTGACGATTTTTGCCTTTGCGGAGCCGGGGTAGGCATGGCCTGCAGGTGATGCATCCGGCCCATGGGCCACCAGTTTTACATCCCTGTGATAGAGATATAATATTTGCAAGTGGCTTGCAATAACATAAGGATTAGGAAACAGTAGGTATAACATGTTTGGTACTTTGGGAATCTCTTTTTCATCTCTCTGGTTCCCTGTGGTGGAAAACTTTATTCATATGTAATTTATGATGGAAAATTTGAGCAGCAATTGATTTTATTAGATTATATCTAGATGTATGGCTTAATCTGTTGGTTACTTTAAAGTTCTGTAAAACATTGGGGTTTTTTCCTGCATTAAGTTTATCTGGTCACCCTTCTGAAATGAATTCACATAAGGGAAAGAAGGGGACTTAAAAGGAGGCTACTGATGTTTGCTGCTGCTGCTAATGAACAGATTTTTCAGGAAACATATTTGTTCTTTAGCTGCCCACAGCAATGACTATACATAATGCATGTATTTCATTGAAGCAGTTGAACCTGTCTTACTTGGGTTGTAACCAGTTGAGTATGAAATATTCTACCTTTAGACTCTGGAAAATAAAGTCCCCAAGATCCTGGTTTTAAAAAGAGGCTAAACAGTGTATACACAAAACTTTGAGGTCCACCTTTATTTGTAAGCTAGGGTGTTTTTTGGGGGGGGATATGTAGGAATTTTATGAAGCTAGATCACTTTTTAGAGTTTCTTTAATAAGGACTCCCCTTCCCCCTTCTTCTGAAAGAGCTGGCTCATCCTGCTTGTCAAAAGATGCTGTTTCCTGAATGCACCAGCTTTGAGTCGTGTTTTTTTCCTTCATATTTAAATTTTAACTCCTCCCTAATCATGCCTTTCCATGCTACTCTGTGCTGCTGATTCAAAAGTGAGCAGAGAATTGGTATTACATTAATACGACACTCTGGAGTCCCTTTCTTAAATATACAGCATAATACAAGAATGGACAGATGAAGCTTTTGAATTTATGATAGTTCCTTCGAAAGCCTTTATTAAGCTTCAGAGAAGCAGAGAGGGAGGGAACGATCCTGCCTGTTGTGTGTGTGTGTGTGTGGGGGGGAGAAGTAGTAGCATTAAAAGCTTTGGAGAAGTTCAAGGGCTTAACTTGCAAACAAATGACATCAGCTGCTTCCACAAGGTGGAGAATGGAAAGGGATTTGGCAAACAGACCAGCAGTTCAAGGAGCCAGTCGGGTTTGGGCTGCAGAGTTTGGCTCTTTTAAACTTCGGTGATCCTGGTGAATGATTTCTGGGCTGTGTGCTATTCTTTTTTAAAATGCATGTAGGTGGTCATAAAGGAAGAAAATTCTTCCTGGGGTCATAATTTGGATGTCTGCGAGTTCTGTGGAAATGATTACATCAGTCACAAAAAGGGCTAGGATTGGTCTGTACAGTGTGGTTTGATTCACTACCTAAAAGATTGTGTGTAACCCTTTGAGGGAAGTTCTGCTTCCTCCAGAAAATGGTGCACACACCACCAGGACTTGCTGACACTGAAATAACCATTGAAATAACCTGAGTTGCTTGAGCTTGGAATTTCAAAGGGCTGGAAGGGGCAGAGAACAATCTTTCTGAACAAGAAATCTATATTTTAAAATGCCTTCTTGTTCTTCTGACTGCTGCTTTGTGCATACTGGTGAGGTAAAATGCTTTCTTTTTCTCTCTCCTTCCCCAAATCAGAATATAAAGTTAACACAGGGTTAAATCTGTATTAAATCTTAATCTAAGGTTAAACTTGTGAATGGGATACTTTTGCAGGGTTAATACTATTTATTATTACTGATTAAGACAATAGTAATTGTTAATGGGAATTATTTTTTAATGAAGATTCACAGGTTGCCAGCAGACTACAGTCTCATCTTAATTAATGATTAAAGATAATACATCTGTTTTTATTCTATTTTTATTCTTGTCAATTATTAGTATATTTAGTGGCAAGAAAGGATGGGATTTTGTGATAAGAGCATGGAAGAAGCATAACTAGTGCTTGCAACTGTTTTAAATTCAGTTCCAAATTAGAAAAACTTAATACTAATCAAGAGAGTTGTGTTTTAATTGATTTTTTTTATTTCATGTTTTTGAGTGTTAAAACACTCCAGGGCAAAAAAATCTTGAAGTGGAGAATATGTGATTAATCTTGCCGCCTCTCTACCTCTGCCTATTGTTTGGATCCCTAGTATTAGGGATTTAATATTTATATTAACATTTAATATTCATATTAACATAGTTGCAAGAACTCATTTTTCTGAGACTCCTATCTTGTTGGTTTTCTAGAAAAGATGCAAAGATACGTTGTATGTAATGTGTGTTGTTTATAGCTTTCCTTCCTATGGCCCCAAAATTAGATAAATTATTCAAATAGACTTAATCTGAACAGCACCTAGGAGGCAGCATTTTATTGCATCAGGGTATATATAGGTTCATTATCATACCCCACAATGTGCCCAATATCAATTTTATATAGTATTTGGTTTTTTTTTTCTTTTAATGTTTTTTGGAATATAGTGCTGCTATCAATAAAGTGTATCATTTTTTTGTATTACAGGATATAAAAGTTTTTAGTGAAGATGGGACTTGCAAGGTAGTTGAGATCTTAGCAGATACAACAGCCCGGGACCTCTGCCAGTTGCTCGTTTACAAAAGTCATTGTGTGGATGACAACAGCTGGGCCTTAGTGGAGCATCACCCTCTCATAGGATTAGGTATGAAGGAATACAGAAAGGAAATTATATTAAAAACCTGAATTTCCAATAATAATGAAATAGATTAGCTTTGTTGGGGTAATCTGCTTATTATATGAATTATCATCGTAATATATAATATAATTAAACACATTTATATTATACTTGTATATGATTATATGAAAAGAATTCCTACCAGTAAAAATACAATAAAATATAAACATTTAACAGGCATGTAAGTTACTTAGGAGATGTGTGTTTCAAAAATAACAAGACTGCTACAATATAATCATATTGATGCATGCATGACAGTTCTAGCAGACACATTTTATGAACATATATATGCAGTTAAATATTTGGATTTGTATGCTGCCAATCTTTTAAGTGGAAATAAGCACTGTATATCTGACTTCTTCCATGACATTAAGGGAAATTTGATCATATATTGTAATATATACACTTCTGCTTGATGACTTATTTCGGGGGGGGGGCATATTGCAGCAGTGTATGGGTTTCTATTTCAATATATAGCAGAGTCAGATTTCCTTGTAAACCAATAACTAGTGGAAATAACTTGGTTGTTTGAGTATACCACATCATTAAAATCCACTTAAGACTAGCTAGGATTGTGCTTCCTTAAAATTAATTTTATGGAAGTGGAAATGGTATATTTCATGTTGCATTATATGGGGTTCTTACATAGATTTGGAATCTGCTTTTAAGCAGCTGTTCCTGCATGTAGTGAAATTAAGGTACCATGATTACAGGAAGAACTCAACAATTAAGAAGAATAATTTTAATGCCTTATAGTTGGAAAATACCTTAGATAGTGATTCCATTTCATTTCTTTTCTTTTCTTTCCTTTCCTTTCCTTTTTTTTCTTTCCCTTTCTTTCTTTCTTTCTTTCTTTCTTTCTTTCTTTCTTTCTTTCTTTCTTTCTTTCTTTCTTTCTTTCTTTCTTTCTTATACAGCAGTGGTGAACTAATATTATTCAACCAGCTTCTTAAATTCTATTTGATAAAAATGCATAGTAGGATTTTTAGAAAGATCTTGTAAACTGGATGTACCCTGCACCAGATCCTGATAAAATGAATATGAGGATAATTGTTGCACTGATAGTATTTCTCTCTCTCATTCTCTCTCAAATTAAAATTGGTTTTAAAATTCAAGGTTTCTTTTACAAGTCTTTTCCCATTCAAAATTACCAATGCATTGTTCAAACTGAAGCTTTGATCCTTTGTATTCAATATTTTTTTTCCAGATTCATCCAGTGATGCACTAATTGAATTTCTGTGACATCACAGTAGTTTCCATGGTGATTAATAGTATCATCAGATTCTATAGTGTGATATTTTAAATGAATCCTAGAAATAGTTGATTAGGAAATCAAAAGCTTTTGTTTATTCAACAATAACTTTGTATTTAGCAATGATTGGTATTTTAGTCACTGTCAACTGCCGCCTCAATTTTTTTTGAAGTCTCTGATCATAGCAAAGCTGTACAAATTCAAGTTCCATTTTCTATTTAATCATAGTTTGGCATGATACTCAAAATGAGTTATCGTGGATTATTGAGTCAGGCTTCATAATCTATGGTTTGATGCTTCAATAAACCATACTTAAACTCACTCTCGGTTTTTCAAAATTTGTGCATGCTACTAATTTGCAGTTAGCTAAACAATGTTCGGGAAAGCTTCTGGTCTCCCTAAAGAAAGTAAAAGGTCAACTTGACAGCATGTTTGGTTGTAATGCCAAACACCAATTTAGTACTATATATGTTAACATCCAAGCTGTTTGTTTTGAGTTGCCCTAAGACCATTTTGATAAGATTTGCATACATGTAATAATTTAACATGTTCAAAGAACATAAAACATTTATCTGGGAAAATCCTATACCTATAATATAACTCAACATTACTAGGTTTCTGTTACAGACGGGAAGTCTAAGTCTAAAATACAATGACTTGCTTGGGTCCATTTAATGAATTCACTAGAGTCAAGTTTTGAACTGAGGATTTCCTTAATTGCTATTCTGCATTACCTGTCATACCTTTAAAAAAAGGTATATAATTTGTGTCCCAGTGTAAAGGAATGAAATTCAAATTGTCCTTATTCTGGCATAAGAATCCAACAGTTCAAATTCCAGAGATCCCCAGGCAGCATGGCTATTGCTGTGAATTCTGGCAAACTTGAATTAATTTGGCTGGGGGATTCATTCCTTTCCCCTAAGGGAAGCTGTGTGACATATTAGTTCACTTTCTTTTGCCTTCCACCACAACTAGTTTATTTTCTTTTTAGATGCCACTTTACCAACATGAGTTGTCTTCCACTTCATATCACTGTAAATCTCACACTAGTTTTATTCAGCCTCTGGGAAGGAATGGGTTTAAAAAGTAGTTTCCAACCCCAAAGATACAGAAATTATTGCGCTCCTTTGAGTACTAACCTCACATATTTTTCATAATATGTCTGGAACTCTTCCATATGTTCTAGAATATTTTGTCCAGTTCTGATTGATGCAGTTAAAAAAAAAGTCCTTGTTGAACAACCATTTCTTCAGCGGCTGTTCAAAGTTACTGTGATGACCCAGGGCACGGCACAGATATAACCCAAACAGCTGGCAGTTCAAACTGGCCCTTTTAGTGCTCCAAATCTTCCCCAAATAAACCTCAAACAGCCTCTGGTTGCAATTAGTCCAGCCCAGTGCTGTCTGCACCAAGGCTGCACGGCAATAAATCTCAAATTTATCTAGCAAAACAAGAACAAAGCAAGGAGTTCAGGGGACAAAAGATACAGATAATCAGTCCAGAACGCCACACAGGAATGCAAGGATTCTTGGCAAGTTCAAACGTCAGCACACAACACTCCAGGAACTCAGCGTTTGTTCCTGACAAATGCCCTTCCCCACAGCGTCTCCTTAAGTCTCATCCCCAGGTGTGCCTGGTGAAGCTGGGCGGAGCCCTCTCCTCGTTAGTGGCCTCCGTCAGAGCTGATCTTGCCTCCTCTGCACTCTCCAAGCTCTTGCATCAGAAGGGGGTGGTTCATGCTCCTCGGCTGAGCTCTGTTCCTCCCTGCCTGCAGGCCTTGCTAATTCCGAACAGCCTGGCCTGGCCTGGCCTGACTCTGCCCTTCCCTAGTTTCCTCCAAGGCCAACGGAGCTGCCCTCTCACTCGCTGTCAGTTTTTGTTCCAGTTCATCTTCCGCCACAGAGTCAGACTCCGACAGGGGCATGACAGTTACAGTGATGCTGAATGATGGACACTAATGACCATTTCTCATAGTTGTAGTTGTTCAATCTTCTCTGCAGTGGCATGACTGCAATTTAGGAGTTTGGAAACCTGTTTTCAATTACAACATTCACAGAATCCCACTGTCATTGGTTGTCATTTACAAACCTTCACTGCCAGCTTCTGAAAAGCAAAGTCAATGGGAAAGTTGGCAGGTTACAAATGGTGATCACATGACCATAGGATGTTGCAACTGTGCAGGATTCACATAACATGGCCATCGTAAGTCAGTGTAGTCACATGATATTATATTTTATGATGATGCAACAGTTGCTGTTCTCAGTTATCATCATTAAGTGAGAACTACCGTACGACCCAACAACTTTATTTTCAGAGATACATTGCAATGTTTTTTTGTTTGGGTCTTTAGAGGCAAGTGGATTAACATAGGCTAGTATAATAGGGGTTTTGAGTCTAATTTTTGGATATTTTTTAAATGTGTAAGCCACATAGTAAGCCGCAGTCATATAATTGTGATATCCAATGTTCTCTGCCAATTTTGAACAAAGAACATAGAATAATAGAGTTGGAAGAGACCTTGGAGGTCTTCTAGTCCAACTCACTGCTCAAGCAGGAGACCCTATATCCGTGATGGCGAACCTATGGCACGTGTGCCACAAGTGGCACATGGAGCCATATCCGCCGGCGCACAAGCCGTTGTCCTAGCTCAGCTCCAGCGTGCATGTGGGGGGGTCACACGCGCATGCACAGGGGGCGTGGGGCATGGGGGGCATTGAATTATGGGTGTGGGCACACGCGCGTGCGATAGCACCCGAGGAAAAAAAGGTTCGCCATCACTGCCCTATATCATTTCAGACAAATGGTTGTCTAATCTCTTTCTGAAAGCCTCCAGTGATGGAGCATCCACAACTTCTGAAGGCAAGATATTCCATTGGTTGCTTGCTTGGAAGATACATAGCTGGGGCCAGAGATATGTGTAAGATGCTCAAGTGGTGTATCTTCTGCTATCTGCCATAGAAACCTGAGTTATATTACCAGCATCCAAGTGTCAGTCTGTGTCAAATAGACATTGCTTAAGTGTAACTCTTTTTGCTCATAATCCAAAAATAATAGATGATGGGAAATCCTAATGAAAGAGCAGGTTGTAAAGTGCTTGTTTATATCCACTTGAAATCTGTCTTCTAATATCAGTGGAGCTAAACTTATAGGGAAGTGTCAGCTTCAACCAGTAGGATAACAAAGCCTGCCATATTCTAGTGTCTACTCTCACACTTCCAACTCCCATGTATAGTGAAGCATTAGAAACACAGTCCTAGGTTTGTACTTGTGATGAAATTTGGAAGTAACTCTTTAAATATTTTTTAGTTTTTTAGTTTCCCCCCCCCCTTGTTTCTAAAGGATTGTTGTTCCAAAGATTATGGTCCATGGAATGAACAAAGAAGAGATGTTTTAATTTATGCGTGCACTGAAACAGGATTACTCAGGAAGAATTAGTTCAAAGAGGGAGGGAAGAAGAGAAGGGGAAAAGCAAGGATCTTGACTTGACTGAATGGGGAGAGAGGGAGGGAAGGGCAAGTCTGGCATACATGACCCTTGTTTCAGTATCTCCCAGTAAGATACATCTAACTATGCCTCCACTCTTCTTTTTTTTTTATTGGGAATTGATTGTGGGAAAGGACCTGAAATAAAAAGGAATTATTAACAAACAACATTATACCAATTTTGGTATAATGGGGAAAAATAACCTATCCATTCAGGTTCAGAGGATATGGTGATTTCTGCTAGTGGCAGCTATTTGTACAAATATGGTATGTGTTTATTGTAAACTTTTTGACATGACTGTTTCTTAAACTACTTGCATTTAGTTTGTTCTATACATGTTGCCTAGATACCTGGTAAGGCGTAATATTAGTTTGAGTAAATGAAGAAAGGTTAAATAGGATTAATTAAACCTCAGCTTTTTATTTACCACTATTCCTCAGACATCTCAATATTGCTTAATAATTATATGCTGCTGATTATTATATATCACTGACAATATACAGATAGTCCTCGAGTTATGAATGTAATGGAGCCTGCCAATTACATTCGTAATCCAAGAATTCATAGGAGTGAATTGCGTAACTTGACCGCGATTACCCCCTGGTTTCGTCCATGCATTCGCTATCGAATGTGCGGGTCGTTAAATGTGCACAAGGTATCTGAGAGTGAGGAAGGCCATGGGGTGGGGTTAGTGATGGAACAGGCCACCTGCTTAAGACCACCCAAGGCCTCCCCCGGACCCACTGAGATACCTCTTGCTCCCCACAATTACTTCCCCCCCCATTCTGCCACGCTGGGTCTCCATAGGCAGGCCTGTGAAGACTCACCTTTCGAAGATCTAGCGACCTGTCTCCTCTCCAGCCTCTTTCTGCTTTTGCAGAGAATGGGTGCCTGAAGTCCCGCGAGATCAGGGCACTCAGAAGCTTCCAGTCTGCACAAGAAAATTGTTTGCATGCCAATGAGAGGCTTGAAGCAACACAATTTCCCTGCCCAAAGTCTCCTATCAGTATGCAAATGCTTTTCCGCGCCGAGATTGGAAGCCTTTGGAGGAGACTCACCGAGACTTCCTGCCGCTCCAGAAGTGACAGGCAACCTCAGGGAGTCAGAGAAGCGGAGCAGGGCATGCTGGTCCTACTCTCGCTCTGCTCTCACCGCTGGCACAGAGGCTGGAGAGGAGACAGCTCGCTAGATATTCGAAAGGTATGTGAGTCTCCACAGGCAGGGGGAAGGGAATAGGCAGGGAAAATGTTGCGGTCGTTCGTAAGAGTGAATAACTGTCGTGGTGCTGCAACATTTGTAACCTTGGGACTGTGTCGTAAGTACTTGGGAAGGGGTTATGTCGCAACTTCGAATGGTCGCTAAGTGAATGTTGTAACTCGGGGATTACCTGTAATTGTCCATACCCAGCCACACTGATAGGGCAAACTAATGTATACGGTAGTCCTCGATTTATGACAATTGAGCCCATATTTTCTGTTGCTAAATGAGTCATTTTTAAGTGAGTTTTATCCCATTTCTTGTGGCAGTTGTTAAATTAGTAACATGGTGGTTAAGTGAATCTGGCTTCCCCATTGACTTTGCTTGTCAGAAGGTCGCAAAAGGTGATCATGTGACCCTGGGACACTGCAACCATCGTAAATATGAGCCAGTTGTCAAGCATTTGAGTTGATCATGTGACCATGGGTTGCTGCTGGTCGTAAGTGTGAAAAATGGTCATAAGTCACTTTTTAGTGCCGTTGTAACTTTGAATGGTCACTAATTCAATGGTTGTAAGTCGAGGACTACCTGTATAAACAGAGAGCAATCCTCACTAGTGCTGACAATGTTACCTAGTCAGGAGACAAAACATTTGCAAGCAAACAACCAAGCTTAGAAAGCTCCAAGGTCTCTACAATTCAATCCTGAGCAGCATATATCCTCTTCCTTTGAAGCGTAAAAACCACTTAATGAGGGTTTTTGATAAGTACCAAAATAGTTAGTTATATCATAGACTTGTAACTTTTGGAATATAAAGCCAGTTTGGTGCAGTGTTAAGACACCAGGCTGGAAACCAGGAGACTATGAGTTCTTGTCCCAATTTAGGCATGAAGCCAAGTAGGTGACCTTGGGCCAGTCAAGTTTTCCGAGCCGTATGAAGAAGGCAATGGCAAGCCATTTTTGAAATCTTGACAAGAAAACTGCAGGGACTAGTCTAGGCAGTAATCAGGACATGAATGATACACACACACAAATTTGGAATATGTTCTATGAACGTTCTATCATATGAGTGAAGATGGTGGCGATGGCAGCAGCACTCCATCACAGCAGATAAAAGCAGCAGCCCACCATGGGAGAAAGAGGTGGAAAAGGAATAGAGTTAAAGTTCAAGCAAAGTTAAATAAAATTAAAGAAGTAAATGAAGGAGAAGGAGAAGGGAGGGAAAAGAAGTGGGGCTGGAGAAACGTTGCACAGTGGAAGAAAACAGCTGCATAGTACAGTTCTTCAGAAGAGGGGAAGGAGAATAAGTAGAAGTAAACTTTAATAAAATTTAAAGAAGTAAAGGAAAGAGAAGAAAAAGAAGGAGGACATGAGAAGGAAAAGGAAGATGGGTGCAAAGATGGCAGGAAGTGCAATCAGTAGCATCAGTGTTGGACACAACCAGTGGGCACAGTTGGCAATAGTGGCAGCAGGCTCAGCCAGCAGTAGTGATGGCAGCAACAGCCAGCAGCGGTAGCAGCTGACTGATAGCAGCAGTGGCGGTGGATGCAACGAAGCCCTTAGAGTAGAGAAGAAGGAGAAGAAAGAGGAGGAAAAGTAGAGTGTTGAGAATGGCAGCAACTGCATCGGTGCAGCAGAAAGCAGCAAAATATAAACCCACAATGCAAAAGCTAAAATAAATCAGTGGAACAATTGAGATAAGAAAGGGAGAAGGAGGTTGGCAATGCAGGAAGGAGAACAGAAAGGCAATTTATTATTTTTTTTACACTGTTACATTAACTGCAATCTTATTTTTTTTTTATTTGCATTTTTTCTTTTTTTCATCTGTGGCTTACAGATTGTTTTATTTCAAGACTAGCCACAAGAGGGAGCAGAGGATTAACTTTTTAAAGTATTTTTTCAGCATTAGTCTCCAGAGGGAGCAAAAGATCAATTTCCAAAGGATGGAAGGAATTAAAATATTGTTAAAAAATGAAAACCCCATAAACCCAATTTTATAAATAAATAAATAAATAAATTTTAAATTACATTTCATTTTTTTTAAATAAGTTCTTTAATTTTTAGAATTATTAAAATCTTTAAAAGAAAAGTCCAAAGACTGAAAAATAGATCAATTTATTGTCTTAAAATGTCTTAGAATAAAATCCTTCATAAACCATTAAAAAAAAATATTTAAAATTTTATTTTTTAAAAAACAAATTGAAATATTTCATATTTTTAAAATCTTTTAAAAAAAGAAGGCACCCAAAGAGCACTAAATTATACAAAATTAGACAATATTAGAAATACTACTAAAAACAAGATTGATAATAGTAAGTTTAGAACTTACTATTTGTATATATCCTTTTACTATAACTATGGGCTGACAGACTTTTTTTTTCTTCGATTTCTTCTTAAACATTTTCTAAATCTTTTAAAAATTTTAAAAGAAATAAGGCACATAAAGACCACTAAATTAAAATTAGAAATACTGCTAAAAACAAGAAACTGCTTTGCAACTGCTCGAAGCAATTGAGAACTTACTATTTTTATAGATCCAGGAAAATACAGACCAATCAGTCTGACAATATCTGGGAAAATCCTTGAAAAGATAATCAAGCAGCAGATTTGCACCTAGAAATGAACAAATCGATTACTTGAAGCTAAAATGGGTTGGTTAAAAACAGATCATGCCAAACAAACTTTATTGCCTTCGTTGACAAAGTGTTTAAAACAGTGGATCAGGGAAATGCTGTAGGCATAATTTAGACTTCAGTAAGGTGTTTGAAAAAGTAGACCACAGCCTACTTTTTGGTAAAATAGAATAATGTGGGATAGATAGCATTACCACCAGATGGTTTCACAACTTGCTGACCAACTGTACTTAAGATGTAATCCTCAATGAAACTACATCTAAATGAAGGGAAGCATGCAGTGGGGTACCTCCAGGCTCTGTCTTAGGCCCAGTACTCTTTGACATCTTCATAAATGATGGGAATGGAAGGAAGAGTATGGAAGGAAAACAGATCAGATTTCCTGGCAACACCAAGCTGGGGGAATTGCTAACCATAGAGAGACAGACAGACAGACAGACAGACTGACTGACTGACTGACTGACTGACTGACTGACTCTTCCTATCTATCTTCAGCAGAGAGATAGTGTTACGATCATGTGAAGTATTAGTACCACTTCTGGTTACCATGATAGAAAAAAGTTGCTGAAACTTTAGAAAAAGTACAGAGAACAGCAACAAAGATGATAAGAGTTTAGAGCAGTTGTTCTCAACCTTCCTAATACAGCAACCCCCTCCCTGCTGCTGCGGCCCCCTCCCCGCGCACAATGAATTGACAAAGGGGGCGTGGCACCAAGATGGCGGGCTAGCACGCGCTTAGGCGACCCCTGTGAAAGGGTTGTTCGACCCCCAAAGGGGTTGCGACCCACAGGTTGAGAACCGCTGGTCTAGAGGATAAACTGTACAATGAATGGTTGTAGAAATGAGGTATATCTGGTCTAATGAAGAGAAGGACTGGGGTGACCTGATAGTCATCTAATATTTGAGAAGCTGTCAAAGAGAAAAGAGGGTCAATCTATTCTCCAAAGCACTTGAGGGTAGGATAAGAAGTAACAGTTGGAAGATCATTAACAAGTTATCCAACCTAGAACTAAGGAGAAATTTCCTGACAAGGAGAACAATTACCGTATTTTTCGGAGTATAAGACGCACCTTTTTCCCCCCTAAAAGAGGGTAGAAATGTTGGTGCGTCTTATACACCAAATACAGCCATTTTTGGTTTCCCGAAGCCCCGCCCCGTGTCCCATTTTTGCAAAAAAATGGGCCCATTTTTCGCAAAAAAGGGGTGCACAGAGGGTTTGGGAGGCCTGCAGAGTGCTCCTGGGGGCTGGAGGAAGGCAAAAACATCCCTGTTTTTGCAAAAAATGGCCCGTTTTTTGCCCATTTTTCACAAAAATGGGGCCGTTTTTGCCTTCCACCATCTCTCAGGAGCACTCTGCAGACCTCCCAAACCCTCTGGTTTGGGAGGCCTGCAGAGTGCTCCTGGGGGCTGGGGGAAGGCAAAAACGCCCCTTTTTTGAGAAAAATGGGGGCGTTTTTACCTTCCCCCAGCCCACAGAAGCACTCTGCAGGCACCCCAAACCCTCTGCGTGCCCCATTTTTCGCAAAATTTTTGCAAAAATGGGCCCGTTTTTGCAAAAAAACGGGGCGTGCAGAGGGCTTGGGAGGCCTGCAGAGTGCTCCTGGGGGCTGGGGAGGACAAAAACTTTTTTTCTTACTTACCTCTTCAAAATCTTGGTGCGTCTTATACACCAGTGCGTCTTATAGTCCGAAAAATATGGTAATCAGTGGAATGGTTTACCTCTAGAAGTTGTGGGTGCTTCATCGCTGGAGGTTTTTAAGAAGAGACTGGACAACCATTTGTCCAGAATAGGAAAGGGTCTGTGCCTGAGTAGTGGGGTTAGATTAGAAGATCTCCAAGGTCCTTTCCAACCCTGTTATCCTATATTCTATGTATTTATATATGGAATATACATTATATATGGAAAGGATTCTGTAGGAGATAATGAAAAATATCTGTTTTATCTTCTTTCTATAGAGAGATGCCTGGAAGATCATGAACTGCTTGCTCAAGTTGAGTCTACCATGGGAAATGGAAGTAAATTTTTATTCAGGAAGAACTATGCAAAATATGAATTCTTTAAGAATCCTGTGGTAAGCATGTTATAATTATCCTTTATGTGGTCATAATTGTTGACCTGAAAAAATTTCCTTTCCTTTTGTAAACCATGCAGTATCAACTCTTATAAATATCATGGCACTAGTATGAAATAATCTTACTATGTATGATTGGAACAATTCTCAGTAGAAAACAATATAACAATTCTTTTTTACTTTATGGAAAGGTAATTACTTCCTATTTTTTGCAGAAACCTTTTGCCTTCAGCTGATACTTATTTATAAGCCAGTCTTGCCAACAAGTATCCATTCGGAGAAGAGGTCATTACTATTTTGTGGAGCTGTATACTCTTAGATTGTACATCTTGAGGTTCCTATTTGAGTTTAGTTAATAATGGCTAGGAATACTTAAAGAATCTTAGCAATTAGAACATACAGCATGAGACAGCTATGCAAGAAACGTAAATATTTGCACCAGACATCTAAGAATGGGCAGTACAGGTTTTTTTTAAGTATATGGTTGTTCACAGTGATTGATGTGTGTTAAAAGGTGCAGTAAAATTTCCCTTAATAAAATGAAAAGAAATAGAACCTCATCCTTAAAAAACACCCAGTATTTTATTACTGTATTTCAAAAGTGGAAAGCAAATTGACTATATCTGTATCTTAATCATCCCATTTGCATATAGTTATAGTATCTGTTGTAGATCCTCTTGTGGTATTAATCATGTGTATATCATGACTCAACCTATGCTATTGCTCTGATGTTGAGTTTCAAAACCATCTCTGTGGGAGATGGGTTACATAGGTACCCAAGATACGGCTTGTTCAACTAGACAGCTTTTTTTTTTTTAAAGAAAGATCTGTGCAAATAGACCATGCTACTATGATTGAAAAGAGACATCCATAATAGCTGCTTTGAGTGCTTATTAGAACACAATGGCAAAGCATATATCAAACAATAAAAACAACTCAGCAAAAGTGTATTCAGATTTTTAATACATAGGATTATGTGTTAAATTAGTTAGATGTATGTTAACAGCAAGTTATTACCAACATATATTTCTGTTTCTCTCCACTCCAGAATTTTTTTCCAGAACAGATGATTGCTTGGTGTCAGCAATCAAATGGTTGTATTCCACAATCACAACTTTTACAGGTAAGCCTTTAAGGGAATGCAGTTGCCTTTCAAGTTGAGCAAAGGAGATAATAAATACATTAATAAGTACATGACAGAATACATTGGACAAAAGAAGGAATATGTTAAGACTAGACAAGCACTGAACTAGCATAGTGTTGAGTTTAAATTATTATAGTACAACTTTTGAAATACCTTTTTGAATTTTGATTTAAAATACTTTGTGGCTTTTCAATATACAATGTGTGGCCAAATATTATTTTCTTTACACAAGATACAAGGAAAAACAGACTTTAATTAGATTCTTCTAAACACTTGTAAAAGCCAATAAAAATAGTAATTGTTAACTATGGCTAAATGGAATTGACAGATCTCTTGACAGTCAAAATGAAAAGTAAAGTGAAAAAGAAGGTGAATTAGTGATCCCTCCCCCCGCCCAACAAAAGTATCTTATATGCAGTGTGGTCATATTATTGCATTCTGATCAGTTTTTGCTCGCTCTCTATTTTTTTCTTTCAAACAATTCTATGTCAAAATGCTACAATTCAGATATATTTATTTATTTTCTGAGTTCAGGAGAACATCCCCCCCCCCCCGCTTTTTGGTGTTCTGGTGAGGGAAGAATTTGCCACTGGTAGTATTTCCAGTTTACCCAGGGTATGGCCGACTATTGAAGGTTTCGTTTTAACTGTAGTCTTCAAGGAAGCTCCTTCCATGTACCCAGTTCAGATCACATGACACTATAGCTGTTAACTAGTTAGTGTTATACACCTGCATTTGTACCAGCTATAAATTCTAAACTGTCTTTAAGAGCAGCCTTGCCTAAAACAAATTGCATTAATCTAACTGTGAAGTAATATGTGCAGGAGTAACGGTTGGCTAGAAACGGAGGCAATTTGGTACATCAGTGAATCAGGGTGAAACCTTTCCTGGCAATGAACCTTTTTCTTCAGAAACAGTGCCATCTCTTTCAAAGTAAAGTTGTTAAAGCTCCAATATCCATTGGAAAAAAGAGTAAAAGGAATTTTTTGTTGAAAATTGCCTTTAATTGTGAGATGTTACTCTTTCCTCTAACCCTAAGACTTTGCAAAGAAGGATAAACTACATGTTAGCTAATAAAATTTCAGTTAAAAACATACAATTATCATATTTCTAATTCATTCCCAGAATGAATTTTAAAAGAAGAAATTATATAAGAATAAATTATATAAATTATGTAAAATAATGTTTTTCCTGGGGGGAAAATTGGTAAAAGTATAGATAAAATGTATGTATGTATGTATTTAAAATTACAAAATAATTAAATATTTGCTGTAGTATATATGTTTAATATCCTCTCCTCTGTATTTTTCATGCCTTTGAGTCAGTCTTGACTCCTGGCATCCATTTTTAGTTTTAGTTTCAGAAGTGGTTTGCTATTGCCTCCCTTCCAAGGCTGTGAGAGAGAGTGACTGGCACAAGGTTGGTTACCAGCTGAATTGGTTCCTAAGGCAGGATTAGAACTCACAGTTTCCCAATTTCTAGCCTCATGCCTTAAACATCATATCAAACTGGCTCGCTCTCTCATGTGTGTGTGTGTGTGTGTGTGTGCGCGCGCGCGCGTGTGCGTGCGTGCGTATGCATGTGTGCAGGTTTTTTGCCCAGGTCTGTCAGAAGTGATTTGCCATTGCCTCCTCCTTATGGTTGAGAAAAGTAACTGACCCAAGGTCACCCAGCTGGCTTTATGCCCATGGTGGGATTGGAACGCATGATCTTTCAGTTTCTAATCAGATGCCTGATCACTACATCAAACTGGTTCTCAGTAACCCTGTGGAAATGTTAATATGCGTGTTCAAAGTCTCATATACAGGTTGTTGCTTTTAAACCCTAGCAAAGTTAAGCTTTTTCAAGTCTGGTTCTGCCAAGATATATTGGGCTAGAACTCTCAGAATTTCAAGACAGTTTGATTTGTATACTAGACGTTTTGAAGATTAAATGTTAGTAATACTTGTAGATATCAGGCTGGGGAAGCTAATGATGTATGAACAGTGCATCCCTTGTCAATATGTCTGTTGCTTTGTTTTTAAAACAAAATGAAGGGGTTGTGTGATCACCATAGATTATATAGATTTGCTCATTGTAGAATAACAACTTGCTACTATTGTCTTCATTCTAGGGGGTTATGTCATTGGCCATCTCTGGAATGGTACTATGCCCCTATACTTACAACCAAAGTAGCTTCTGATTATAATATGGCAATTTTATTATCAGTAGATTTTAGAATTATTTATTATATGATAATATTTTCCTATGGAAATAAATTGGAAAATCTCTTCTCTGTTGAAGTGTCTGGCTGTCATGTTAAGGTGGCACAATTTAAAAAAAAATTTCAGCATGAATATTTGCACTCGTACAATAACCAGTTAGTAAGTAATCGCTCTTGCATGTACCTATTTCTTTGTAATTGTAGAATTCAACATTTCCATTTATCTTCAACAGAAATTTTTAAATTCAAATAGTTGTCCAGAAATTCAGGGGTTTTTACATGTGAAAGAATTGGGAAGAAAATCATGGAAGAAGCTGTATGGTTGTCTGAGGAAATCTGGACTTTATTGCTCTACAAAAGGGTCTTCAAAGGTACTTGTTAGTTAGACTAGTTTAATAAAGATAACCAATAGACTTTGAAGGCACTGATATCATTGTCAGTAATACGTTGGAATGTAAATTTCAATTATTCTGTGCTCTGGATTTCATTGTAAGCTTAGTTTTGGTGCATAACTTAATGCCAGTAAAGGGGTTCTTAAGGTTTTAGATTAAATCCTTCTAATGAGTTGTGATCTTTATAATTACAGTGTTGAGTACCATCATTGAATTATAACTTCACATGAAAAACCCTGTGGGTAATCATCTGTATTGTCTTCCTCTTTGCACAAGAACAGGGGTCCCCAAACTTGGCAACTTTAAGACTTGTGGACTTCAACTCCCAGAATTCTCCAGCCAGCAAAGCATAGTAGTGTCTCTTTTCTGAGCATTCTCAGTTGCAAATTAAAAAAAAATCTTCACAAAATGAATGTCCAGATGACCAATTCCAAATATTTAAAAACTTCATGTATTGTATATGATTCCAATCAGATAGTATATTTGCTGTTTTAGATGCTAGGCAATATGCAGCATATTTGTCTTTCCATTTGTGTAGTCAAAAACTTTTCACTGCTCAGTGGGAGGTGAGAATTGAAGGGATCTCCTCAGACTCCCCAGTGTAACTGAAACAAACACCACCATTTTGTGATATAGTGGCACAGGGAGATATTTATTTATTAGTTTGGATAAGTAAAATCTAAATTTGTCTGACTGGCTTAATATAATGATAAAATAGAAGAAACATTAACAGCATTACTGTTTAACCCTTGGCCATTAGAGTGAGACAAGTTAAACACCCCAAATATATCATAAAGATACATTGACATAAAACTGCTGAATTAAAAATAGATGATGCTGACCATTTTTAATGGTTTTCTCCATAATTTATTCCTGGGAATGAGTTCAAAGTTCTACATTGAAATCTCCGAGGATACATTTATCTTGTGTAAGATTATTCACTAATTCTTCCTGGTACTCCATTAAGATTATTTCTTGTTTAATCCAAATTTGTCAGTTTCTGGAGTAAGTATCTTACCAGGCAATGGCTAGCTTACTTATAAATAGAGACCAAAAGCTGGAGCCAGTTTTAATCCTATATATGATTCTGCCTTTGTGGATCAATAAAACTGCTCAAATGAATATTGACCTTCAATATATCTTTTAAACAATTCAGTCAATAAATGGTCCCTTCTGTAAGTTTTTTTTTGGCTTCCCTACTGTGTAAACAAATTTGCTATGTCAGAAAGACTAAAAGGCAGTTAAAGTAGATTAAAGTTCAACATCACATACCGTATTTTTCGGAGTATAAGACGCACCTTTCCCCCCCCTAATAGAGGGTGGAAATGTTGGTGCGTCTTATACACCGAATACTGCCATTTTTGGCCTCCCGAAGCCCTGCCCCGCATCTCATTTTTGCGAAAAATGGGGTGCGCAGAGGGTTTGGGAGGCCTGCAGAGTGCTTCTGGGGGCTGGGGGAAGGCAAAAACGCCCCCGTTTTTGTGAAAAACGGGCAAAAAATGGGCCATTTTTCACAAAAACTGAGGCTTTTTTGCCTTCCCCCAGCCCCAAGAAGCACTCTGCAGGCCTCCCCCTCTGCCCGCCCCGTTTTTTTTTTTTTGCAAAAATGGGCCCGTTTTTCACCCATTTTTTGAGAAAAATGTGGCTCACAGAGGGCTTGGGAGGCCTGCAGAGTGCTCCTGGGGGCCAGGGACTTTTTTTTCTTACTTACCTCTTCGAAACTTTTTTTCTTACTTACCACTTCGAAATCTTGGTGCGTCTTATACACCGGTGCGTCTTATAGTCCGAAAAATACGGTAAGTTGTTTCCTGGAGTTGTGGGTGCTTCATCATTGGAAGTCTTCAAGAAAAGATTGAACAGGCATTTGTTAGGATGGAGTAAGAATTCCTGCTTTGGAACTAAAAGTTCTCTATGGTCCTTTTCAACCATATGATTCTATGATTCAAAATAGGCTTGGAAGTTATTTAAAGAAATAGGTTTATCAGAGCAAAACAGGGTGGAAATATAAAGTATCTGCAGAAATATGACAGAGCAAACCCATAAGAAGATCTGAAATATAATTAAACTGATCTTGCCATTTTCTTTTTATTAAAAGATGAGCATTTTGTAATGAAGCTTATCTTCCTTCCATTTGCCATCACTTCGAAGTCACCCCTGAAACCTCGAACCTGTAGAGGAGCAGAACTTCACTGAATGATCTAAAAAGTTAATCAGAAAAAAGTGTTCCCAAATATAAATTGAGATTGTGAGGGATTAGTCAATTTTTAAAAGCATTTGATAAGAATTTTAACATTTGATAGAGAAGAAATGCTATGTCTTTAAGCACATACTAGGATTTTGAATATATGGAAGATAGTATTACTGACCAAGTTTATTGCTGCTAGACGTAACAACTAAGAAATTTTTAGTGTGCTTTTATTACCCTTTAGTGGTTCTTCTTTTTATTTTCTGATAATATAAAATAATGGTTTAATACTTTAAAAAAAATTATTACAACTATTTCCCCAGGAACCAAGACACCTGCAATTGCTAGCTGATCTTGAAGACAGCAATATCTTTTCATTAATAGCATGCAAAAAAATGTACAGTGCACCGACTGACTATGGCTTTTGTATAAAGGTAATGGTTTTAAATCTTAAAGATTTGTGGTTCATGATATTAAATTTTACAGATTTTTATATGAATTTTAAAATAATTGTGATTTCAATTTTATGCTAAATTTTATCCTAGATAGAGAAAAATAATTCAAAATTGACTCTTGTCAAATGGTGTGGCAGGCAGTTATTAACTACCAAATTGATATAATATTAATGGAGGGTATGAAGGTCCCCATTTCAGACCTTCAAACAGTAAATTCATTAGATGCCTTTACACTACCTGTTGTACTTTCAGACTTTGCCTGGATTTTTTCAAAAAGGAGATAATGCCTATATGCCTATTCAGACACTTCTCAGTTTATACGAGCACTCTGAAATGTTCTACAACATAACAAATGCTTAGGATTTGAATATTACAGCTAAACTGTAAATTAATTTCATGGATGAAAGACAGAATTAATATTTTGTTGTTTGTTCTGTAGCCCAACAGAGTAAAGAATGAAGCTAAAGAATTAAGATTGCTGTGTGCTGAGGATGAACAAAGCAGAACATGTTGGATGACTGCCTTTAGACTGCTCAAGGTACTGGATAACTATGGGACTAGTAGTTCATATTTATGGTAGCCTGTGTGTGAATTGAGATCCTGCATTCATCTTTCATATGAACTCAGGCACAGTTAAGATCTTTCTAAGAAACCATTTTATTTATTTAGATTTAATAAATTATTATCTTTGCAATAAAGGGCAGGCAGATAGGAAAAATCCAGGGCTGGATCAAGTGAAGTTCACTTATTCTAAAATAAGGATGATAGAAGTGAAACTGGTATACATAATTGTTACAAAGCAACTGGAACAAAAATGAACAATTTCCAGGATGTGTGCAGCAATATATCCAAAGCTATATGCCACTGAAGAGCCATCCTTGCTGTAGATCAAGCAGGGGGAGTTGATACAATCAATTTAGGGAATGCCAGATGCTTCAGTATAGAATGGCGTCAAAAGGTTAGTGGGGGTTCTAAAGATCTAGAGATAGTTCAGAGCAGTTGCTCTATTATAAATATCCCCATTTTTGGTCAAAATATTTATGAAAGTAGTGGCCAGCAAGTTTTGTGCATTGAAGTATATGAATTCTCCAGAACTGTTCCAGTCAAATATCAGGGTGAGTTTTAGCACTGAAATTGTCCTTGTCACCTGCTCAGGGGAAAAAGAAATATTTAAATAATACAACAGAAGGCTAACAGAGTGAAAAGAAAAATACCTCCTCAAAATGTCTGTGGAGATTCTCAGTCATCCAGGTCATAGTTGTCTCAAAATGTGCTTTTTCAAAAAGCAGTTGGACTGTATTTTCCTTGACGAAGAAGAAGAAAATGTTTCTCTTCTCATCCGAGGAACTTCATCAGTTGTGATGATCCATTCCCCACCTTCACAACCGATGAAGCTTCTTGGATGAAAAGCGACTAGTCAAATAATATTTACCGTAGGCTAGTCAAATCATATTTAGAATCAGGCACCTGGAGGATAAAAGAAAGATATATTTTTCTGAGCACTTTTATGTAATACTTCAAAAGATAGAGATTCTCACCTAGGAAATAGAGTGTAAATATAATCATGAAGGAGAGAAAGCATTTGACAAGAATTAGAAAGAACAAAGTTAACCTTGGAACCATTTTGAAACCACGTTCTAGAGAACATAACTTATACATTGCAGGCCTGATTAATAAAGGGGGAAAAAAGAACAATTAATGTTTGGATGAAAGAGCAATTTTAGTGTTTCAGAGTATTACAGGTAGTTCTTGCATGCGAGTGCCTTGTTCAAAATTACAGTTATGTTGAAAAAATAACTTTATAACTAATGCTCTCATTCATGACTTTTGCAAGTTGTAGTCATTGCAGTCATGCAATGTTCTCTCCTGACATGTTGTTTCCCCCCCAACTTTGTAGAGCAAAAAGATTGGAGAGGAAGGTATTACAAGAGAGTAGTAGGCACATAATGGAGGATACATATCAAAAGAAATGTACTGATGTGCTACAAAAACAGCCAGTATATTCCCCAATGTATACCTGCTTACTGTCTCATAATTCCTTCCTTTCTAGCCTCCACAGTGCAAGGAAGGAGAATAAAACAGGTCAGGCACAGGAGAGATTGGCTACAAAAATTGCTTGTCTTCTCCCCCCCCCCACTTCCTCACAGAGTGGAGAGATTACTGTCACGTAAACCCTTCCTACCCAATGAATGAATTAACAATAAGGGAATGTAATTCCCATTGTTAATTATCCCAGCACCCAATTTTGTCAGTTTTAAACTCGAATGCACATTCCAGCTCACTATCTGTAGAGATTATTGGTCATCCAGGTCATGGTTGTCTCAAAGGTGCTTTTTTAAGGAGGCAACTGGGCTTTCTTGTTTTTTCTTTTGAAGACTTTTCACTTCTCATCCAAGAAGCTTCTTCAGCTCTGACAGGACAGTGGGGAATGGAAGAATTTATATTCCTTACAGACAGCTGGTAATCTGTATCCTTTTAGAGGGTCGTTGAGTAGTGGTTCAGGTGACCCTGAAGACACAGATAAACCTCCAAGTGCTTCAATGACCCTCTAAAAGGATGCAGATTACCAGCTATCTACAAGGAATGTAAATCCTTCCATTCCCCACTGTCCTGTCAGAGCTGAAGAAGCTTCTTGGATGAGAAGCAAAACGTCTTCTAAAGAAAAAACAAGAAAGTCCAGTTGCCTCCTGAAAAAAGCACTTTTGGGACATTCCAGCTCACTGTTTTCCCACTTAGCAACTACTTCATTTAGCAACAAAGTTTCTGGCTCCAGTTGTAGTCATTAAATGAGGATTATCCGTATTGCTCTGGATTGGGTAAATAATAAAAGCAATAGCCATTTCTTGAGAATGGTATGAAGAATAACAGAGTTGGAAGGGACCTTGGAGATCTTCTAGTCCAGGGGTATCAAACTCAATTTCATTGAGGACCGCATCAGGGTTGTGTTTGACCTCGGGGGTGGGGGGCATGGCCAGGGTGGGTGCGGCCAGCATGACATCACTCGTGTTGGGAGGATGCCTATGGTGGCCTGAGCACTCTGCCAGTGAAAACGAGCTCCCGAAATCCATTTTCGGCTGGGACAGCCTCCTGCAACCCTCTGCCAGCGAAAACAGAGCTCGGGAGGGCCACACGCAGCCCTTGCAAGCTCCATTTTCACTGGCAGAGGCACCGCGCGCCGGTCCTTCGCTGTTTCCAGGGCAGCCCCGCTGGCCAGATCTAAGCACCCCGCAGGCCGGATCCAGCCCCAGCCCTTGAGTTTGACACCCCTGTTCTACTCCAACCCCCTGATTAAGCAGGAGACCCTACACCATTCCAGATAAATGGCTGTCCAGTCCCTTCTTAAAAGCCTCCACTGATGGAGCACTTACAGTGTCTCATGGCAAGCTGTTCAACTGATTGATTGATTTAATTCTGGGACTGCAAATCTTTTTAACAAAAGAGAAGAGTAGAAACAAAAAAGAATAATTGAGGATACCCCAGCATTTGGGTCTAATTGAATGGAGTCCTCTTTTGGTTGTTTAGTTATTATGTTTGGTTTTCATGTTATATTTTAGATGGTATTTTTTTAAAAATACTACATACTTGTTTTTGTTTGTACTTATTTATTTTGTTATATGCCACACTAAGCTCTATAAATCTTATAAATAAATAAATAAATAAAGCAAGGTCTTTCTTCTATGCTATAATGATCTTCTATGTATTCAGTAGTAAAATATTGCAGTTTTCAGCATAAATGTCCTATTTTGCTACCTCTGTAGAAATAGAGGGGTTATTCTTTTACTGCAGTTGCCTTCCTCAGAAGAAATTGAAAACTGAACGGAATTCCTAAGCCAAAGTCTGTGATTTAAGCCAAGCAAAAAAAAACCAACAACAACAAAAAAACAACAACACCAAAAACAAAACATGATCACAATCTGAATTAAAAAAACAGATGATTTTTTTTCTCTCTCCACTTTACAGTATGGGATGTTGCTATACCAAAATTACAGAATTCCACAACAGAGGAACAATCTGCTCCCTCACTTTGCCACTCCTGCGGTAAGTTAATTTAAGTACAGAGATTATTTGTCTAATATATAACCAGGAGTTCAAGTGGCTTTTTCTCATTGAATGATAGAAGCTAGCTTTTAACTACCCAGTCCTGACATTCCCTACACCACAGTAGTGGGTTCTAAAACCCTTTACTACCTGTTCGCGTGTGCGCTTGACGCTTCTGCGCATGCACAGAAGTGTCCCGAGCGGGTGGGCGGAGCCTTCCGCTGCCGCCACTACCGGTTCTAAGAACCAGTCCGAACCGGGAGTAACCCACCGCTGCTACACCATTTTTTCTCAACTTTCAGAATGTCTGGATTTCAATTCCCAGTATTCCCCAGCCAGCATGAAATTGAAGTTCACGCATCGTAACATTGCCAAGGTTGAGAAACACTCTTTACACTCTTATAGAGTCAGAATGATAATCCTGTTTCACTCTTAGTAATTTTCATCATAAGGAAACCAAAGAAGTAAAAAAGAATATCACTAATCAGTAAAATGAAATAATATGCAAAGTGCACTAAAGGATGGGATTGCAATGCAATCCAATTTGCCTAACTACTCTTAATTATATACCAATAAATGAGATCGCCAGAAGTTCTACTCTGCTATTTATCTCAGAATTTTATTGTCTGTCTTGTCAGGGAGTGATTAGAACAAGGTTTCATTTCAGTGTTTTTGGCTAGGGAATTTTGAGAGTTAAAAATCCATATACGGTAACTAAGTTCTCTGGTCGAGAAACACTGTTCTATTCTTTTATTTTATTTTATTTATTTTAAATTTAGTTGGAGGTCTGTTCTGAATTACAGTGACCCAACATACCTCACCTGACATGCTGTTAAGGTCATTGGGAACCATAGTTTCCATACCCATGTTTTAATGTCTGTTTGATTTATTTCATCAAGTTTTCCTTTGAATGAGTGATTGCAGTCATATTAGCATTTATTTTATATATTCTGCCCAGGTGTTATTTTTCTAGGATTTCAGTTTTTATTTTATTTTTATTTTAATGATCTTTTAAAAAAATCTTTCAGAGAAGTGTTTCTGAAAATTCATTAGTAGCAATGGATTTTTCTGGACAAATAGGAAGAGTGATTGAAAATCCAGAAGAAGCACAGTGTGCAGCTTTGGAAGAAGGCCATGCATGGAGGGTAAGAGATTGCATTCTGCTTTGCCAATTGGCAAACCTTTCTCTGTAAACATATATATAAAACAATCACAAGTTAGAAGAGCACTTCATTACTGTTGTAATCTCTTGTATCTTGGATTGTAAGCAGTCCCAAATCATGGGACTGCACAATAGGTGGAGTTATAGCTATGGGACAGGTGCTGTTGTAGTCATGTTTTTAAAGGAATTTGAAATTTGATTGAAGAAAGACATTATTTACTATATCACTGTTAATGGTTCTTAAAATGTCCATTAGTAATGAGGTGGTAATGACATTTCAGGGTGTGATTCCTCTGATGTGGGAATGTTTATTAGGAAAATCATTACAGTCCTTTGGGTGGCATTTTACACATGTTAAGATGTTTCATGTTAAGAAGATGTACATGGGCCAAATCTAGAAAGAGATGTCAGGCTATGTCTTCTTCATGCATTAATTGAATGAAGGGGCAATGGATATAGATAGGTACAGATATTTTTATCCTGTTCTTCGTTCATTGATCATACTATACAGACGCTTTTCTCTTCAATCTACCTACCACATCTCCATTCTTAGATAGTGAATGTCTAATGCTCTGCTCCTTGGTTTCTTAGTGAAACAATAGGCCAGGGGTGTCAAACTTGCGGCCTGTGGGTTGGATGCATCACACACTGGCCATGCCCACCTCTGGTTTAGCGAAGGGGGGAAAAGTCACGATACATCACGTGATGAAAATGTGACGGCACAGGTTTGACACCCCTGCAATAGGTAGTTCTTGGGTATGGAAGAATATTATTGTTATTGTCCTGACTTTTTATGTACTTATTTTTGATCAGCTCAACACAGAAATATACCCTAACTCCTTTCTCCTATTTTCCCTATAACAACAATCTTATGAGGTGGGTTGTGTTGAGAGAGAATGATTGGCCCAGGGAGAGCTAGAACTGGTCTCTGGGCCAGCACTTTTATCATTAAATCAAACTGACTCTTAAATTATTAATTAATTAATTAATTAATTAATTAATTAATATATAATGTAATCTTATATATCAACATATTTATATGTTATATATAAAATATAAACATACCATATTTTTTGCTATAAAACGCTCTGGACTAGCTTTTGGGGAAGAAAAAAAAAATCTGCCTCGGCGCAATTTGCCTCCTTGCAGCAAACAGCCTGGTCAGCTTCAGCACAGCCTGATTTAGCACGAGCAGCTGATTGGCGGTTGGATCTTCCTCCCGGAATACTGACTATCAACTGTTCCAAGCTGCGGGGATCGCCACCACCCATCACCACCATTGCCAACCATCGCCACTGCCACCTATCACCGCCTCCATACGCCCCATTTTTGGCCTCCACGCACCCCATTTTTGGCCTTCGCTTGTCCCATTTTTGGCCCGTTCCAGACGGCGGGGATCGCCGCCACTGCCTATCCCCGCCGCCTGGAACTGGCTGAAAATGGGGCACATGTAGGCTGAAAATGGGGCACGCGGAGGCCGAAAACGGGATGTGCGGAGGCCAAAAATGGGGCACGTGCGGAGGCAGTGATAGGCAGCAGTGGCGATGGGTGGTGGCAATCCCCAGCATGCTGGAACAGCTGATAGACGGTATTCCAGGAGGCAGATCCAACCGCCAATCAGCTGCTCGTGCTAAATCAGGCTGTGCTGAAGCTGACCAGGCTGTTTGCTGTTTGCTGCAAGGAGGCAAATTGCTGGGAGGCAGAGGCCGAAGGGTGGGGGCCGGTGGGTGGGCGGGGCTTCGGCAACATTTGTTGTATAAGACGCACAGACATTTCCACCCACTATTTGGGGGGGGGGGGAAAGTGCATCTTATACACTGAAAAATATGGTATATCAGATTGCCTCTTATACACTATTTTTCCTATAAATAATTGTAGAATCACCGTTTTCACTATTCATATCAATGGATATTCAAAATAATATTATTTGCTTTCCATGAATTGGTTTTATCCTGCCTTTCTACCAGAGAGCTCAGGTTGTTGTTTGTGGTCCACATCCCACTCCAGTGAGCTTCATAGGTTTGCATCTGGGTTTCTTTTTCCTCTCAAGGGAACCACGTCAGACTTCGTGCTTTTTGCTCCATACAACTGCTAATGCTTAATAATTCTATGCTTTGTTCTGCAGAAACGTAGCACAAGAATGAACATTTTGGGGAATCAAAGCCCACTTCATCCTTCCTTGCTGAGCACAAGTAAGAAGAATGGCAATTGCTTAGTCTTTTTATTTCGATGTGAAAGTTGAGTCACTGCATTTTGATTTCACATTTAACTTGACTCAAACCAGTAATTGTTCCATTTAAGTCAGATCATCTTTCTTATTTGCCCCCCCCCCTCAAAAAGAGGTAATTCAAGTTTATACAGCAGGCAATGTTTGAGTTTTAGGTTCTTTACATTGTAGACCTAAGGATCACTTTTTAAACATAGGGAATACAGACCCACCAAAATCAACTGACTTGTAATGTAAATTATGTGTGTATAATTATTAGGCAAGCTGTATTTTGGAGGATTAATTTTATTATTGAACAACTACAGTGCTCTCGGTCATTCCAAAGTGTTAATAAACCTCAAACCTGAATATTTAAGAAAGTAAAAGTGAGGTTTTGACTTTCTTAGGAGAATATCTATGTGTGCACAATTATTGGGCAAATATTATGTGCAGAATTATTATGCAACTAAATGAAAAATGAAAATTTGCCTATCACACTTGTTACTTAAAAAAAGATGCATAGTACTTCTAAAAGTATAAAACAGAGCAGGGCAGAAGGATATAACAAGAACAGTGGTTAGGTAGGAGATGGGGTTAAAAATGTTATGTGATTCTCATATCTGTTCTATCTGTGTATCTATCTATCAACCAAATTTATATAATCACCATCTCACTGAAAGTAACCCTGGGGAGTTCATAATAGCTAAAAAATTGTTACGTAATAGAAAATCTAATCATTGTAATTGGGCAAAAAAAAAGAGGACAATATATGAGTACATTTAATATAAAGAAGAATTAAGGATATATATATCCTTAATATATAAGCTGAGCTTGTCGATCAGAAAGGTCGGCAGTTCAGCGGTTCAAATCCCTAGCGCCGCGTAACGGAGTGAGCTCCCATTACTTGTCCCAGCTTCTGCCAACCCAGCAGTTTGAAAGCATGTAAAAATGCAAGTAGAAAAATAGGGACCACCTTTGCTGGGAAGGTAACAGCGTTCCGTGCGCCTTTGGCATTTAGTCATGCCGGCCACATGACCACGGAGACGTCTTCAGACAGCGCTGGCTCTTCGGCTTTGAAACAGATGAGCACCACCCCCTAGAGTCGGGAACAACTAGCACATATGTGCAAGGGGAACCTTTACATATATGTGTGTGTGTGTGTGTGCATGCGCAAGTGTGTTACAGATACATTTCAATGCAATTCAATGGAAATTACATTTTCACAAGTCATTTATGGCTTGGCAACAAGGTAACTAGAGGACCACTTTTCCTATACAGAAAACTTCCAAGAACTTACTGTCCATCATCATCTGCTAATGGCATCTGAGCCCATGATGCCAGAGGGTCTAGGGTTCAAAAGGTTTGTTTCCGAGTTACAGTGCCTCACATTAGAGAATACTCTCCCTCCAAAGTTAAATGAACAGCTTCATTGTTCAGAACCAATTTTTGAACCTTATATTACTGCATCGTGATATTATTTTTTATTTTATTTTATTTTATTAATACTATGTTTTTGTTTTGTTCTGTTTTTATAGTATAAACCACCAGAAATCATAGTTTGAATTATTGCAGTTAGAAACATAATAAACAAAGATAAAACATATACTGCAATATACACACATATTTTAATACATTAGCTGTAACCATTTTTTCATCAGTTATTCATAGGACACAACACTGGTTTCATGGCAGGATCTCAAGAGAAGAATCACACAGGATTATTAAACAACAGGGTCTTGTGGATGGGTATGTATTTTTTAATTGTGTACTATTGATTCTATAGCCTATAAATCCTGGTAGAAGCCCTGAAATGAGTGCACTAATAAATTTACATAATGCTCACCTTGAGATGCCTATAGGATAAGTCCTTGGAAAACAAATAGTAATAACTGTCCTTTGCTAATTCAGATCTTCTATACCACAGCTTTCAAGACTGAAACTAGGCCCCAGTGGTGGGTTGCTACCGGTTCGCAACGATTCGGGCGAACCGGTAGCGGCGGCGGTGGGAGGCTCCGCCCAGACGTCATCAAAAATGCTCTGCGCATGTGCAGAAGCTTCTGCGCATGCGCAGAAGTGTTGCGCGAAGCGCACACCCGCGTACTCCCATTCCCAAACCGGTAGCAAAGGTAAGTGAAACCCACTACTGCTAGGCCCTTTGCATGAACCATGTGCTTGTTTATTGAGTTGGAATACTCCAAAATTGGCAGGGTTAAATCAATTGGCAGGCTTAAATCCAGGAAGCCCTCTCTGGCATTCACTCAGCTGTCTAACAACTTTGATATCAACACACAGTGGAAAGCCAAATGGGCTGCTGAACGCCCAGATACAGGCAGTTATGTAGATGACCCTACACAAAAGGTGCCAGGTTTTGACCTTCCTCGTCAGCATTGGTCAACTCTGAACAGGATCTGTACCCAACATGGTGTCTGCCAGGACTCATTGTTTAAGTGGGGTCTTGTCTCTACCCCTCAATGTGACTGTGGTGCTCCTCGACAAAATATCCACCACATTGTGTCCGATTGTCCATTGAGCTTACACCGGCCCAATGTCTGATTTTTTTCAACATAGACCACCCTGTCCTTGAATGGTTGGGTGGACTGGACATTAACATTTGAACTACTATAAGTCCATGTATTTGCCATACGCTAAATAAAATAAACTCCAAAATTACTTTAATGCTCAGATCGCAAGAAATCAAACAATATTGTATCCTTGAACATACATAGAATATCAGCTTCTTATGTATAGTTTTTCTTTATATTATTTTTATCAATGAAATATTAGATTATTTATGAATAGACATGGAATATGTTATGTACTGATGATATCATAAAGCAGTGGAATTGTTTGTTTATAAGAACTATATAGTCAATCTGTAGTAACATACAATGTTATTTTGTAGATTATTTCTTCTTCGGGACAGCCAGAGTAATCCAAAGGCATTTGTACTTACATTGTGTCATCATCAAAAAATTAAACATTTTCAGATTTTACCAGTAAGTATAACATTCCACCCAGGCAGTACTGGGTAGTGATATCTTTCAGAATGTGCATTTATTTCTGTCCCCTTAATTTTTCTAAAGTATTGACAATTACCTACTCGTTTTTCTAAAGTATTGACAATTACCTACTTAAGTGTAGGATTGTCAGTCTCAGATACATGGTTTATTCTGTACAAAACATGTGTGTGTGTGTGTGTGTGTGTATGTGTGTATGTACATGCATTCATATGTAAGTATATGTAG
>QLTV01002867.1:1788523-1803102 GCA_003457575.1 Thermophis baileyi | reverse complement strand
CTCCCTCCCTCCCTCTCTCTCTCTCAATTTTTTTGCACTCTTTTTGAAAATTATATTTAGCCTATATCATATTAGATGATACAGTTTTTAAATTGATGCCTGACTTGGGTGTTCTAAATCATATTGAGTAATTTGCTTCAGCCTTATTATAATCTAAAATAAAAAATAGCTTCTCCCTTTTGAAATTAAGTGCTCCACCATTTGTGTTGAAGAAACAACATGGAGAACAATTCTGGGAAGGAAAAATATCCCACTAGTGTATGCTTTATAATATAATGACTGTGTGTCTGAAAGAGGGCTCTGCTTCTATGCACAGATGGTTTTAAATGTTTCAATTGTCCCCCTCCTTCCCAATCTGCTGGAGGTCCTCTTTCTGCACAGATGCCATGGGAAAATCCACTGTCAGTAGCCAGTTTAGCATTGAATGATAATATATGTATTTGGAATCATCTGGCTTTTTTTTCTTTTTATGTTTTGATTGGGAGTGAATAGATTGTCATTTATGTAGTATATTTGATATAAAACAAATCAGTGTTTGCTATTTTTAGCATTATTTCCTTCACTCTTCAGAATGTATGATATAGCTCCATTGCACATATAACACTGCCTAGTCTTCTAACCATGGTTAGGAATTTAAGAGTGCTCTGTAAGTCTGCATGTTCCTTCCAATTATTTTTTCTCTGGATGTGTATTTTCTAATAACCGAAGCACAGTTCTGATTTTATGTTTCTTTGCTTAATGAAAATACTATTGTTGGGGTTACACAAATTATAAATAGAATCAAAAGTGAAAGCAAAGGAGAAGTGTTCGTGTAGCATTCACAATCTTCTAATTATAGCTAGATATTGAGTCCTCCAGCAGCATGAATATACTTTTCCTAAATGATGACATGATAAATATGATTTTCAGTAAAGTAAATGTGAGAAATGCAGTCTGATTACATGCTACTGGACTGTGAGCTTGGTCAAAACTGTGGAAATCATCCCTCAAGTGCTGCTTCACATTCTCTCCAACTATTTCAGTCTAGCTGTAAGAGAGCAATACATGTGTAGCAGCATAATAACTGGATAAATCATTTTCATTTGGAAATTATATGCTCAGCTGTCTCTGCCACAGAAAGACATGCCCTTGACAGTTCAGACAATTGATTTTTTTGGGATTTGTGTACTAAAATTTGCATGCCAGTATCCGTAACAACTAGAGAAACCTTACTTCAAGTCCTAGTTCATCATCCTACTATGAGTCCAGGTTTAGGCTTCCTAAAACCATACACTTAGAATGTTAATTTGTACATAGCTATGCAGAACAAATAATGCTTTATTTCTCTTGAAAGGCACAGCTTTCTAGCTGTAAATGTGGCAAATAAAATTATATGCCACGAAAGTGAGATATATGTCAATGTAATGATATTGACACATTTTCTAATTCTGCATAACTCTGCGCATGGAGATATACCATGTGGAGAATTTAATAACAATGGCATCAAGGCAATGCTTGTTAATATTTCAGCTTTTCATGTTTACATAGCAACACTTCTTTCATTGATAGCTTGCACTTAAATAAGGTCAATGATTATGATTATCGTGTTTTGGGGATGATGGTTAAGTGCATATAGGAAGTGCTTCATGTTTTATGTATCAAGAAGTATGTTCCAGCCTATGAATGTTCAGAATTACTTGCGAGTGAAATATCTTCTCTCTTGCTCCAGGAATCTTGAACCTTTATATTGATATTAATTAATATTAATTATTGCATGTGACTAATAGCAATCTGAACAGTTGAAATTGAGTACAATTATTTATTCACAAGGTAATCATATACTGTTAAGAGTAGCTTAAAACAATATAACCAGCTTGATTTTCCATAGCAGATGAAAAAAACACTGTATTTTAGTTTACAGAACAAATCTAATAGGGGTTTTTCCATGAAATTTCTATATATACAATGAAGAAACTTGATTTTTGTTAGAAATATTTTGATTATTACATTTTACATATTTTGTAAACATCTATAAAGTAAAGTAATATGAATTGACTTAATATTGCATATTCGTAAAATGGATTTAAACGGTTTTTTTCAAAATACTGATTTTCAAATTTAAGTGAAGTTGTTTGAGTTTATTAGAAATTAAGTTATTTTTCAGTATCTTGGCTCCAATTGTTCAGTTTCCCAGCAATAGTTTCATGTTATAAAAATTGCATTTAATTGAATTTGACAATATAAGTTCTTATTATAAATTTGAATGAAGAGGGCAAACTGTTTTGTACTATCTTCAGAATTACTTGAGCACATAATTATTGCATTTCTTCCCTTTGCTGGAAATGTACAATCTAACCCATCTTAAAATTACTAACAGATACAGCTATTTGACATCTTAGGAAATAAGGGTTGAAGGAAATTTGATTTTTTAAAAAAATATTTAAATGACATGAATGTAAAGAGGGATGCTCAGGGTTGTTTCTGGAGCCTGTTGATTTTATTTTATTTTTGCCTGTGATTGTTTTGTAAATAAAATATGTCATATAGCATCTTGTAATATGTTAAGAAGGAAAATGACAAACCATTTGGTAATTTTTTTTTAAAAAAATAGATAAATTATATTATTTGTGTTTTTTAAAAGTACAGCTTTTTATTTGTTGAATTAATCTTGAAGAAAAATGTGCCTCTATTTTTAGATTGTTTTGTCTTAACTTTTCTGCACTAAGTACCTGACCATTTTGACCAATTAATGCACCTTTCCAGTGGCAAGACTTGCTTAGCATAAACTATATTATCATACCACAAGACTTTATTGTGACTGTAAAATGAAATAAAAATTATCAGGGAATGCAAAAATTATTAACTTAAGGGACACAACCTCTTATTCAATATGCATTGCTTCATATTGTAAATAGCTTTCCTTTTTTCTTTTTCTTTTTCTTTTTGACTAGTGAACTTAATTGTTATCTGTCAGGTATTTTTGTACAAAACGGGACTGGTTATATTTCTTACGCTTAAATGTTTAGAAATAAACATTCAAACAATGGTATTCATTTTATACTGTTGGTCAAGTTTCATTTTATTTTCTCTAAGGGGCAAATCTACCCAATGCAATACCAGAGTTGTAGGCAATTGTACTGCCTGTGGACTATTTTTCCATTAACTGGAGCAAATTAGCAATTTACCTGAACATTATATACATATATTCATTTTATTTTTTTAATGAAAAGGGTTAAGCTACTTTCAGAGCAACTGCCATTAAAAGATGTAGAATGTATAAGAAACCATCAACTTAATATTCATATGCAACTTTAAATGAACAATGCATTTTGATCAAGATGTAATAAATGCTCATGCATTTCATGCAAATACTTCTTCATTATTAAGGCATGCAAAGCCAAAAACAAGTATTTTATCATATGTGGAGAAATAAATAGGGAGTCTTTGTTACAAGAAGAGAATCGGTATTATACTCTTAGACAGTGGTGAAATCTAAATTTTTTTCCTGTCGGTTCTGTGGGCGTGGCTTGGTGGGTCATGTGACTGGGTGGGCATGGCTATGTAGTCATGTGATTGGGGGATCAAAAGACAGAAACTCACTTTAACAATGTCCTGCTGGAGCAGGGTTGGACTAGATGACCTCCAAGTCCCTTCCAGCCCTGGATTATCCTCTGAAGCTGCGTCTAGTGCCAAGTTTGTAGTCCTTCTTCTCCTTTTCCCCTCCCTCCCTTTCTTTTTCTTTCTTTCTTTCTTTCTTTCTCCCCTTTCTTTCTTTCCACCCCCCCTCCCATTTTTGGCCTAGCAGGCTTCAGGGGGGAAAAAAAGTTCCAAAGATCAGCTATGCGACGCTTGATCGTCGGAACTTTTTTTTAAAAAAACTTTTTTTAGTATTTTTTACTACCGGTTCTGCGAACCAGTAGCATTTTTTACTACCGGTTCGGACGAACTGGCCCAAACCAGTAGCATTTCACCCCTACTCTTAGAGTATTCTTGCTACCATATTTGGATTGTTTGAAATTTAGAACAGAACAGAATACAGAGTTGGAAGAGACCTTGGAGGTCGTCTAGTCCAACTCCTATACCATTTCAGACAAATGGTTGTCCAATCTCTTCTTAAAAGCTTCTAGTGTTGGAGCATTCACAACTTCTGGAGACAAATTTGTTCTACTGATTAATTGTTCCAACTGTCAGGAAATGTCTCCTTAGTTCTAGGTTGCTTCTCTCCTTGATTAGTTTCCAGCCATTGCTTCTTGTCCTACGCTCAGGTGCTTTGGAGAATAGCTTCACTCCCTCTTGTTTGTGGCAGCTCCTGAGATATTGGAACACTGCTATCATGTCTCCCCTAGTCCTTCTTTTCATTAAACTAGACATACCCAATTCCAGCAACTATTCTTTATATGTTTTAGCCTCCAGTCCACTAATCATCTTAAGGTAGTTTCATATTGAGTGTTTATAGCAATTTAGTTCAGATATAATCACTAGGTATATTTTTGTAATCCCAATTACAGGTAGTTCTTCACTTACAATCATTTGTTTAGTGACCATTCAAAGTTTAAACTGCACTGAAGAAAGTGACTTATGACCATTTTTTACATGACCGTTGCAGCATCCCTGTAGTCACATTACCAAAATATGGATATTTGGCAACTGGCATGTATTTATAACAGTTGCAGTGTTTCAATGTCATGTGATCACCTTTTGTGACCTTCTGACAAAGTCAACGAGGTCACTTAACAACATGTTACTAACTTAACAATTACAATGCTTTACTTATTGTTGTTGCAAGAAAGGTTGTAAAATGGGGCAAAACTCACTTAACAACCATCTTGTTTAGCAGTGGAAATTTTGGACTCAGTTATGATCATAAGTTGAGGAGTACCTATATACAATCTTAAAAGTATTGCTTTTTATATTTGTGATAAGCACCTTGAATTTTAATAATTATTCCGGTAGTATGTAGATTAGATCATTGGCACAAAGAATGGTTTTAATTTTAACATTGAATGTAATTTTGTTGGTAAGCGACCAAAAAAATGATGATGATGATACAACTACCGAGACAAGATCTGTTCTCCAGAGAAGATGAAAACTAGTGAGTCAATTAAAGATGGACAAATGTATTCTTGGCCACCAATGATACCTGCATTGCAGTTCAGGAAAACCCCTAACTCCTTTATGAAAGATTAAGAAATGAATGTATTATTTGTCTCCATTGGGTTGAAGTTTACCTTGTTAGCATTCACCAATTCCCAATAAGCCTTCACATTACCAGCCCAAAATTTATTCAGTTATATTAGATAACAGATGAGGGAACATGTCCTTTGCATACTGATAAATTGTAGTATAAACTGTCTGATAAGTTCTCCTAAATGTCAAGAGCAAAGTCATCCCTGGTATCATCTTCTGGAATTGTTGGCACTTTCCTCTGAAAATAACAAAATAGCAACAATATTTGGAGTAACAAAGCTACATATTTTAGAAGAAATAATTTAGAAGCATACTACGATCAATCAATAAAAAAAATAGAAAAAAGGAAATGAAACATTTTACATTTTCTATCTTGGCAGAATTTACAAGTTGGGAAACAGAAAAGATTTGAGAACTTGTAGCAGTAGACTTCAATGTGCCAAACGTTTTGTCAGTCTTCTCAGATTTTAGAAGATGAAAGTCCAGTGTAATACTGGATGATGCCATAGTGGTGTCTACCAGGGCTATGGAAGTCTTTGAAGGGATGTTTTGCTTCAACACAGTTTCATGCAAAGGGGTCCCTCATAGTTGCTTTCTTAGGCAACATGGCCATTCTGAAAGGCTGTTAATACTTTGCATGGTGGGCATGCTACTCACCAAAAATGTTGATGAAATCTGTCGAAGGCATGCTGTTTGCTTGTTCTGACAAGGCTCATTAAATGTGACACTCTGCTTTCTCCAGCATGCCCTCAACAAAATCTGAAGAGAGTCCTACTGAATCAGAGTCACTGCATAATAGCCTCATCTGACTTTCAACCAAAACATAGAAGACCAGGAGAAGCTTCAAGGCAATGTAAAAGGTTTTCTTCAAGTAAATTGCAGGGCCTATTTGGTTTTTATAAATTGCCATGCAAATTATACTCCCATCTTTCCCTAATATTACCAAATTATATGTTCAGGATAGCACACATAAGAATGCTACTCCAAAAACTCAAAATAGTACTTTCTTCAGTGGGTCTCTCTCAAAATTTTTCACATTTGTTAAAGAGAACATCTTGGCTACTCACGCTTTCCAGGATATATGTATTAAACAATGTGTGTTTATTTGTACATTGAAGAAAATTTAGTTACATGCCAATGTAAGCGCACTGAGCAAATCTTGAGTTATGCCCAGGATCTCTCTATTTGCATTGAGGAGCTCATGTATGTATATTGATAAGTGTAATATGAATAAATTTTCTTCAATATTCCTATAATCTATATTGGACTTTCTGTTTTAGCTGATATATTCTAGAATAAGTGAAACAATATCTTGGCATTATTCTTAACATGTTTTAAAATGGAAGAAATATAGCTGTTTTCTCAATATCTAATTTTAGGACAGGAGGTTACATAAGAAACCGTCCGAACTCTGTGAATTCACTATAGTGTTCCCAAGGGAAAAGCTTGTGTGAAATAATGTAATCTTTCAATTTATTGCCAACAGAAGTGTCAATTGCCACAATTTAGTAGTGGAGGGTACATTGTTCTGCATGTGCATGTTGGAGAGAATCTGACATGAATCGTGCGCGTGCGCGTGCACGCACACTTTATCTCTCCCCCCCTCCCCCAGCACTGCTGTGCTGTCTCATTGTGGTGGGGATTGTTCCTGGGAGGAATGAGTAAAGAATGTCTGTCAGGAGTGTGTGCTTCCTGTATAGGATCATTCAAGGTGTGAGGTCATCCTAGCTGTCCAGTTAAAACAAGCAGGCACCTAAGAAAATATATTTTGGGGACAGACAAAACTACTTAAAGGCTTGCATGCCTGGAAAAGGCAGAGGAAAGTGACCTTAGAATAGCACTCTCTTAATGAGCAGGCAGAATGACAAAGAGAAGAAGCATAGAAATTCTTAATTTTACCTATATCTCACTTTTTTATGGTTTATAGATTATGAGGAGATGAAGGTTCAGTGTTTGACCCATTTCCAATCATTCTGGAATTTAGCATCTTTTCTCCCTCTCAATAATTGGATAGATGCTTAATCCTAAATAACACTCTTTTTAATCACTTTTTATTTACATTTGTTATAACATAAAATACAATGAAATGAAAATAAACATTAAGAAGGTGGTGGGGAGGAAGTGCAGGATTAAAAAAGGAGAAACAGCTGTTGATTTCCAAATCATTTCTATAAGTACACACTATTCAATATTTAACTAAATTCAAAATTTCATTTTGTTTATTTCTAGCATAAAAAACAGAAGCAATTTCCCAATAGAAACAGGACCAAATAAAATCTTAGTTTAAAACAAAGGAATAAAAAAAAGGAATAACAGGTTAAAAAGGCTAAAAAAGCCTCTTTTAGTTTAGTAGATAGAGTGTTTTAAGAAATGGAAGACCTGTCTTTGGGGGAAAAAACCCAAATGACTGCTTTTTCAACTGGGAAGTGGCTGTATCCCTGCCTCTCAATTGGATGCTTGAGGCTAATTTGGAGTTGCTACAACTGCATGTAGGCATCACCACATACCTATCCTGTGAAGGGGTTGAAGGGTAAACATAGGTTTGCAGATAGCAGTAGACAGGCTGATGAGCATACCTCCCAAATCCCAACAGCACATTGTATGGAGGTGTGCATTCTGCATGGTGATTGGTTGATCTGATTTCCTGCTCTATGTTTTGCTGTTCGAATGCCCCCTAGTTGGAATGTTACATTTGCAGAAATATAAATGGAACATCTATCTGTCCTTGAATAACAAGGTGCATATATTCCCTGACATGCGATGCCAGAGAAGTCTGCATAACCCTTCACCCGGCAACTTCAGACTATTCCAGAGTCATCTTGTGAACTGCCACTGTCTGGAGGATCTTGCGCGGTGATTTCTATGATTTTAACACAGGAGAGTCATATACACTTAGGGAATCTGTTTCCTGTTTGCAAATTGGAAAAGCTTCTAGCTGGAAAAGTCTTTTTGGATTGATTAGTTGGCCATGTTCCATTGGAAGCCCCCTAAATAACACTAAAAGTCAGAATCTAGCATACTATAGCCACAGATAGTGGATTAAATAGCAATAACAATAGCAATTAAGACTTATCTACCCTTTACAACCCTCTCTAAGTGGTTTACAAAGTCAGCATATTGCCCCCAACAATTTGGGTCCTCATTTTACCCATCTTGGAAGGATGAAAGGCTGAGTCAACCTTGAGCCTGGTGAGATTTGAACTGCCAAATTGCAGGCAGCCGGCAGGCAGCAGAAGTAGCCTGCAGTACTGCATTCTAACCACTACGCCACTGTGGCTCAAGTTTTCCTTATATGTTTTAAAAATATTTATTTTGTAATTGTATTCTTAGGTTTACAATTATAAATGTACCTAAGGGTAGATTAGCCTCTTAAGTGTAGACCGGCAACAGATTCATAAAAAAAATATTTTACATTGGGGCAAAATACCTTTAAGAGCAAGCTGAATATAAAACATTTTAAGGTGAACAAGGATGCAAGATAACAGCTAAGTAAGCGTTAACTTTTAGAAGGATGGTAGAAATTATTGTGGTTGAAAGAAGATGCAAATCTACATAGACTAGAAAAGGTCGGTGTGGGTGCTTATAGGATGGAGAATTTGAAGTTATTGAGGAGGGGGGGAAATCCTGAATTGCTCCTGAGAATCAACATCAGCCCTAAATTTTGTAGGCTGATCCATGAAAAAAAAAAGGAATGGATGTTCTTACATTACTTATTCTAGCCTTGCAAGCTAATGACACTGATAACTAGAATAAAATAAATTTCAGAAACTTTTTACAAAACTGACATGATTGCAGGGTTTTTTTTGTTTTTGTTTTTGCTTTTTCTGTTCCTGTTGAGTAAATAAATCTGCTTTCAATGAGTTTCCCAGGTTAGTTCTAAGAGAGACTCCTTATTTTTGTCTCATCAATTCCCAGCATGCCATTAATTTCCATCTCTAGACTTAGCAATGACATAAGTGGCTTCAGTACCTCTTTGTTTCTTGTCCATCCCTTAGAGCAGGGGTCAGCAACCTTAAACACTCAAAGAGCCATTTGGACCCATTTTCCACAGTTAACAAAACACTGGGAGCCACAAAACCTGGGTGGGTGTGGCCAACTCAACGTCATGCACTCCCACCCAGTCTTATGACCCCCTTCACATTCTTCTTCCTTCCTTCCATCCTCTCTCTCTGATTTTACATTCCTTCCTCCCTTCCCTCCTCTGATTTTACCGCAGACCCACCTCCTCTGATTTTACTTTCCTTCCTTCCCCCTCCTGATTTCACCTTCTTTCCTTCCCCACTCCTGATTTCACCTTCCTTCCCCCTCCTCTACCTTCCTTCCCACCTCCTGATTTCACCTTCCTTCCTTCCCCCTCCTGATTTCACCTTCCTTCCTTCCTTCCCCCTCCTGATTTCACCTTCCTTCCTTCCTTCCTCCTCTGATTTTACCTTCCATCCATCCTCCTCTGATTTTACCTACCTACCTACCTACCTTCCTTTCTTCCTTCCTTCCCCCCTCCTCTGATTTCACCTTCCTTCCTCCCTCCCTTCCCTTCAGAGGTGGGTTCCTCCCGGTTCGCACTGGTTCTATAGAACCGGTACTAAACTGGTGGTGACGTCACAGAGCCGGTTCTGTCGATGCCGGTCCGTGGACGCCATCTTTTTTTTGGATTTTTATTTATTTTTTTAATTTTTTAAAAAAAAAAATTCTGGGTTTTTTTTTTTTCTGGGCATTTTTTGCTTGTTTTGCTTCTGCGCATGCGCAGAAGCCGAGTTTTCGGCACTGCGCATGCGCGGCCCAATGCACGCGTGTGCCCACACGGTGTGGCCATGCGGTGCACAATGCACGCGCAGCCACGCGGCGCGGGATTCCTTCCTTCCTTCCTTCCTTCCTTCCTTCCTTCCTTCCTTCCTTCCTTCCTTCCTGGAAAAATTATCCTGTCTTCTCTGATGAGGCCACTCCACCACAAAAACATACCCCCTCCCCGTCTCTTTCCTTGAAAGCTGATCTTATTACTTCAACCCAAAGTAAGATTTAAAAAAAAATATTTGGGACTCTGAAAAAACTAAATGGGTCTGGAGCAACCTTGGATTCTTTTGGAAATGAAAATGTAGTAAGTGGTGTTTTCTCTGCTCCGAACCAAGCAGAAATGATTGCGGGTGCACGCGCGCGCACACACGTCTCTCCTCCCCCCCACCCAGAAAAAAACAGGATTCAGAAACGAACCAGGAAATCCAGGGGGGAGTCCCCTCTACACTTGGGGGAACAGAGAGAGAGAGAGAGGGTCGGGGAGCTACCAGTCTGAGAACTTGGTGCGGTCCGGAGCTTCTGCGTTTTATGCCAGTTGCCTCCAACCAAGGCCCTTTGCTTCCCCACGGAAAATGCTCCGAAGCGGGTGGGGAGGCAGAGAGCCGGTTGATATCATGGAGGGGGTTCTCTATCCGCTGCCCCCTCGCAGCCTTTTAGCAACTATTGTCCCACCTTGCTTCCCCCTCCCCTTAAAACCAGGCTAGGGATGAAAGCCGGGAGGTGGGGAATCTAGACCCAGGCAGATCCCTCTGTGAATAGCCTCCCGCCCAGATTTCGACGGATTTCCTGTCCGATCCTCCGATGAACAGACCCCACCACCTTTTGGGACTCTGGGCCTTTATTTTCCCCATTTATTGGGGGAAATTGGATTTTTATTGGGTCTTCCCCCTGCCCCACACCAAAAGGAAAGCCAGCCGGGCTTCTCCTCCAAGCCCCCTACCCCCCCCCACTCAATACACTTCGGGACAGAGGAGCGTGTTGGGGCGACATCAGACCGCACCTTCTGATCCAATGGGTGCAAAAAGTGTTTGCCGGTCTCCTGCACTCCCCCCCCCCCAGCTACTTTCCACTTTACTTAATGAGACCTCCCACGGAGCAAGCTTGCATGCAAATAGGGCGAGACAGAGAGAGCGAGAGAGAGCAAGAGACCAATCCAATTGTGTATATGTGTGTGTGTATGGGAGAGAGAGCGATCCATACTTCAGCCAGGGCACCCAAACTCCTGGCAATGGCGCGGGCGACACCTGAGCAGCGAGGCGGGGGGGGGGGAAGGGTTGAGTATGAAGCAAGGCGAGGGGGTGCAGAGCTGTCCCCAAATGCCCCGCACCGTCTTAGCTGAGCGCGGGACAGGGTCTCATTCCTGCCCTAGCGCAGCGAACTCTGGCGGGCCGCAGTGCTTCCTCGCTCAGTTGAAGGCTTCGTTCAGCCTGCAAACATTAAGGCTGGCACATGCAAGCGAGCAGCGCACGGCTTGCAGCGCACGTTCCTGCACCCAGCCGATTCCGATTCCACAGCCAGCCTTACTGTTTGAAGTCTGAATGAAGCCTTCAACTGAGCGAGGAAGCACTGCGGGGCCAGGCCCTTCACACTTCAACACCGCCAGCGGCACCGCTCAGCTGGAGGAGTAAAGAAGCTCACGGCAGCGGGAAAAGGCTGGCCCCACCGAACTTCGCACGCCCATCCCAGGGATCCGGCTCTGAAAAAGCCGAAGCATCCTTGCAAAAGACGTTCGCCCGTCAGCTGTCAACCCGCCCACCCCACGCGCCTTTGCTGCACTTTGGCCGAGCCCGACCACTTGCTTGAGGAGAGTATCCCTGCTTGTGCGCGCCCTCCTGGGGGTCGCAGGAGGAGGAGGAGGAGGAAGCCGCCGCAGCCGCAGCCGCAGTTCGTGCTCACTCCTCAGCTGCGGAAGTAGGGTTCAAATTAACTGGATGATTTAAGAATTTTGGAGGTGATATTTATGGACATCGGTTCTGCATCTTCATCGTCTTTTTAATTATAAATTACTAAAACTATTTTTTTAATATTGTATTGCCTTTCAGTGTTAGTTAGCCGACCTCTAGGCAGGATGGTCGGCAAACGAAGTCTAAGAAATAAATAAAATCGATCCTGCAATGAAAGCTTATTTTTAAATTTATTTTTACTTAATTCCATTGCAGTTAGCACAAGAGAACTGATATTCAAATTTCCAAAGCTGACAATTCAGGATAATTTAAAAAAAGTACTTACAAACAAACAAAAATAGTATAACTACAATTTGTGTCACAGAAAGTTAATGATTGTTATGTTCAATATGCGTTACATGTTATAAAACAGAATGGCCTTCCTTCTGATTGGAGCTCTTGGAGTCTTCAAGTTTATTGAAAAAAATTATCCAGTTCTATCCAGTTTAGTTAGAACACTTGAGCATTATAGGAAAACAGTAAGTAAAATTTAAGCTTATTGCTGTACTGAGGTCTGAGTATTATCGATTATCCTTTGTAGTATTTTTTCTGAAAATTTTAATACTACATTGAAATAGATATTGAATGCTGTACTCTGTTTTCAAAACTGTCATGGATGAAGTTTTATTAATTTTTTTAACCATATGTTGTTTTTAAAATTGTAACTTTGCTTTATAATAATTATGATACGAGTACCCATATTAATCGATTTTGCAGTTGCAGCTATTATACAAAAACAGATTGCGTTTTAAACAAGAGGGAGACATTCCAAATATCTCTTTGTTTCTGGAGGAGCATTTTGCATTGCTTTCTTACATTTTTTATGTATTTTTATTTATTTATTAGATTTTTGCACTGCCTATTTCACCTAAGAGATTCTGGGCAGTTTATAATAAAAACATAAAAAGAGGTATAAAAGCATAAACACAACAAAGTTAACACAGAGTTAAGAACAAAGTTAAAATTGAGAAATTGCAAGTTAAACAGGCAGAGGGAGCGCCCTCTCATCACCATTAACCCCCAGGATTGCCCAACACTTTTCTAGCTATGCCAATTGGCAAAGTCAGGTTTTAACACTCTTTCAGAAAGCTAGAAAAGTGGGGGTTCGTCTCCTCTCTAGGAATAAGATGTTCTAAAGGGCAGGAGAAATGGCAGAGAAGGATCTATATATGGAGATAAATTTATTTTTATTTTATTAAATTAAATTAATAAAATATAAGAAAAATAAAAAATATATAGTACATATTGTAGTTATATACAAAGATATATAGAGAAGTAGAATATAGGTTAAACCAGTGATGGCAAACCTTTTTTTCCTTGGGTGCCAAAAGCGTGTGCGTGCGCGCTATCGCATGCACGCGCGTGCCCATACCCATAATTCAATGTCCCCGGGCCCCGCCCCCCCTGCGCATGCGTGCACGACCCCCTGCTCCCCATTTCCCGACTTCTGGTGGGCCCGGTAGGCCCGTTTTTCGCCCTCCCAGAGCCTCCACGCGAGCCAAAAATCAGCTGGCCGGTGCGCACATGCACGCTGGAGTGAGCTAGGACAACGGCTCGCGTGCCAGCAGATATGGCTCCATGTGCCACCTGTGGCACGCGTGCCATAGGTTCGCCATCACGGGTTTAAACCTTCCTTTTTATTATTCAGAATTCTGCATATTAATTTAGCCAAGGGAACAAAATACTGGATTCCCAGGGCAATGTGCAATGTTTGCTTAGCTGCAAATGAATAACCAAGAATTAACATGGGCAGTGGAGAGAAGCAGCACTAGCCACTGATACTGCCTCAGGAAATGTGCAGAAACACATTTTTTAAAGTTTTGATAAACAGTAGGGGGGAGAAAGTGTGGAAAAAAGTTGATCAACTTCAATGCTATCTAAGGAAGGTACTGCACTGTCAGACTGTAGATGATGAAAATTGAAGATACAAGAACCTGCTTCAGTGTTTGACTTTCTGAATGATAACTTTTATTTTTCCAATCTAATGGAATGTTTGGAAGAAATTATGCAAGGGACTTGGAACTCTGTCCTTCTGTTCATCAGCAGGATAATGCTACAAAAGTAGCACAGCACAGTAGCAGATGTGATATGGCAGAAAAACTTGTAAAATAAAGTTTGAGTTCTAAAATGGAGCTGGGAGCTGCACATGATTCACATACACCACACATAGAGAGACAAACACAAGGAGGGGGAGCAATCCCCCATGTATTTGCAAAGCAATTAGCAGTTGGAATGCTGGCAACTTTTATATTCTTAAGTCCCACCTCTCTTCTGTCACAGGACCCAGAGCTGAGCTGCTATTTATTTTATTTATTTTATTTATTTGTTTGTCAAACATGTACAAGATAGCAGGTATAGGTATAAACATAAACATAATCAAGGTGAATTCAGATAGATGAGGACAATAGGACAGTAGGACAGGGACGGTAGGCACGCTGGTGCGCTTATGCACGCCCCTTACAGACCTCTTAGGAATGGGGTGAGGTCGACAGTAGACAGTCTAAGGTTAAAGTTTTTTGGGTTTGGGGAAGAAACCACAGAGTCAGGTAGTGAATTCCAGGCATTGATCACTCTGTTGCTGAAGTCGTATTTCCTGCAGTCGAGTTTGGAGCGGTTTACCTTAAGTTTGCATCTATTGTGTGCTCGTGTATTGTTGTGGATAAGTATTTTTGTGGATTC
>QLTV01002867.1:1713503-1768015 GCA_003457575.1 Thermophis baileyi | reverse complement strand
CCCTCCCCTCCCCTCCTGAGTTTAGTGTTTGGTGTGTTATTTGAACTCAGCCAGTATGTGAATTTATTTATTTTGGAAGATTGCCCTAAGGTGAGAAAGGAAGGGACTCTATTTGGTTCAGCAAACACATACAGTATAGAGTAAAGTAGAGGGCATCCCCCAAAGAAGACAACAGACAAAACTGAACTTTCTAAAGCAAGAAGCACAGTGTATTTTACAGAAATACCTACATATTGGATGAAGCTTCCTGGTCATTATAATATTACAGTAAACTACACAGTCTGGCTAATGGCTTATCTCCAAATTAGTTTGCTTAATATCATGACTATTTTCACTGGAATAGTGATCTGGTGAACATACATTTAAAGTGAAAACTCATAAGCATCCTTAAACAATCTATATGGTTTTTCTTCTAAGACTGTTTCCCAGAGATAACTGGAATGCAAAACTGCATAATAAGAAAAATAATAATCTTGCAATGCACATCTGCAATGTTTGAAGAAAAATTGCATGATCTAACATCTGTTTCTTGCTTTCATTCTGTTTTGCTTCCTTTTTGTTTACAGTTTTTCCATGTGTGTTCAGTGGATTTATAAATGAAACACAGTTTTCATAAAGCTTTCAATAGATATAGCTCTATATTAATCCTGTGTCTACAGATAGGCCTTTGATTGATGTGTGCCCAGCATGATGCTTAGAAAGCTATTCTCCACACGCTCAAATATAACAGTGTGGGACACTAATTGTGCTCAAATATTTTCTTGAATGAATGTCTGTGTGCCCATTTAAAACAGTACATTTAGAATCTTCTGCAATAATGAAAGACAATTGATCAACCACAGATGAATACTGCATTCAATTTCCCAGCAAATATGAAGGCATATTTGTTTGCTTTGGGTTTGGCATAGTGTTTGTGTTGAGTACAAATGAATGGATGAAGAACAGGAGAGAAAGTGTGATGCTCAGAATATTAAACTGCAAAGCACTCTCTGATTGGTTCATGGAAACTACTTACTCTCAATATAAATGGACAAGAGCATCCTCTTCTTATAACTGTCACAAAGAAAGCAGCTGGGGAAACAGAGAAAACAAAATCTTTCAAACAGTAAGTAAAAGTCTTTACCATTTAAACTTAGTTATTGAAATCATCTTAATGTAATCATCCCCGGCTTGGATCCTGATGAAAAACATCTCCCTGATAGCAGTATTTCAGTGAGGATTCAGTTACTCAGTATACTAATGTTAGCATTTTATTGTTCTGCTTGGGCTTTTTGATATCTTGTAAAATGTTTATATCTGAGGAAGAAATAGATCAGTATTTCAAAATATACTGATTTTCTGTACAATTCAGAAAAATTGTATAGTAACTGTATAGTACAGAAAAATTAAGCTTTAATATAGTAAAATACATATAGTGCACCAACTTTACATAAAATAATAACAAATATACTCTTAATCATGCTTAGCAATACTGGAGATTTATAGAAAGGTAAAAATAACTGCTTAATTATTTGCTTTATGCTCACAATAATTGAACCTGATCTTAAGCTTAACCTAAATATTTCAACCTAAAGGAACTTAAGCAGAACACATTCTCAAATAAATTAAAAACTTTAAAATGAAAGAAGAAAATTTAAAATTTACTAGTATTAGTAGCACTACTGGTATTATTACTTGAAGGCACACATAAGTGTGCAAATTGTTTTCTTAAATGAATGTAAATATTTTAATTACAAAAAATGAGAATAATATTCATTATTTTGACATTTCTATTAAAATCAATTTTAATATATTCTTTCTCTTGTTCTATCCTAATATATCAGCTGAATCTGTTTTATTCCTGTTGAGGCTGGTTTAATTACTGAACTGTTAAATGTGGTTATGCTGTAGATTTCCAATTTAAAAAACCTTCCTTCCCCTTCCTTCTTCTGCAAGTAAGGAGGTTATTAATGTTTTTTTAAGTATTCTTGAAGTAGTAGTAATAGTAATATTGGAAAGCCATATTATCTCATCCTTTCAATAATTTTTATAAGAGTTTGGAAAATGTCATGGAAAAATGTATTACATATTTATAAGGTTGGAAACATATCAGAAAGTGGTTGATGAGATCCTCCAACAGGGGCTGTACTGTTATATTCTTTGTATAATAATGAAACAATGGAATTGAAATTTCTTTAATATGAACATCAATCAGATTTCTAGTCATAATTGTATTAGCATCTGCTCTTTCAAAATATTTAATTTATAGGAGTTGATTGCCTTAATCAATTAGAATGCTAGTGTATTTACTTCTGTTACACCTATGGATAATCCTCTATCTAATTTCAGTAGAAATGCTCTTTTCCTAAGAAGAACTTTCAGTCTGTAAGTCAAGTTAGTTACTTTAAATTGTTTTGATGGGAGTATTTAGATACCTCTCCTATTAACTCATTAATTCAGTGTTTTGTGTAGTTCTTAAAATAATGAAAACAAAGAAACAAATAATGCTACACAGAAAAACTATTTTAGATATCTTCACAAAAAGTGAGAAAGATATCAATAATTATAATATTTTTGGATAGTTAGCCTATACATGTCTATGAAACCTGCATATCTTGGGCTTGTGTGATGTCAGGTGGTGGTGGTGAGATGGAACAAAACTTCTGGCCACTTCAGTGCATTATTGACTTCATTACTTGTTGACTGAGTCTTTGTCTGTAATCAAAATCAATTCTTTTACATATTATATAATAAGAAAAAGTCTTGACTTGAGTTTTAGCCTAAATAACAATTGCTCTAGCTCCTGTTGCTTCCTCCCCTATCGCGCACCACTTGGGCTGCCCATTTCCAGGGAATGGCGCTCAGCTGTCAGATATTGCTTTAATGGCATTCTATCTGGCCCCTTCCCACACACCACCGCTCCTCCGCCTCACAGGCACATTTGATATATCAACAGAATTTGTTTGTTGTTTTGCCCATGATCTTGTAACTGGCCCGGCTCGTTCCTCATTATCCATGTCTATTATGGCTTGAAGCTGTTCTGTCCAAAGTGGGGGGGTGCCGTTGATCTCTACTCCCTGATAAGAATTGGTCTCTGCTCATCCTGCCGGGTCTTTCCTGGTGCCTCAATGCTTGGTAAGCCGGTAGCAGGTTATTAAACAGCAAGACAAGAGAATCCTTAATTCCATATACCCAGATATTCAGTTTATGATGGAGGAGGAGGCCAATAACATGCTGGCCTTCCTGGATGTGTAAGTCAGCCTTAATTCTGATGGGAGCCTTGACACAGGTGTGTATTGAAAAATCACGCGCACAGAACGCATTTTACACAATGAGAGTAACCACCCCACTGCACATAAAGTTAGCTGCATTCGGGCATTGTTCAATAGGGTAGACACCCATTGCAGCACACTGACGGCCAAAGCGAAGGAGCGGGCACATCTCTATCAGGTCTGCACACTCAATGGTTATTCTACGGACTTTATCCGATGGTGTATTACACCTAGGGCCCGACAGCCCATTGAGGGTACAAGTGGAACATCTGCGTGGAGGGTGCTCCCATATGTATGGGGGTATCCTAAACTGCTGCACGCATTCTCTGAGTGCATGGGGTCAAGGTGGTGCACAAACCGGATCAAACTCTGAGAATGAGAGTGATGCACCCAAAAGAAACATTACCCAAAGAGGAGGCATCCTCGGTGGTTTACCGTATTAACTGCAGTAACTGTGCAAGCAACTACGTAGGGGAAATGGCTAAGCGGCTACAGACTAGAGTGCATGAACATGAACTGGCTGTCTGGTGCAAAGAACAGCGCACTCAGATCTTGACACATGAAGGAGCACAATCACATGTTCAATTTTCAAGAGGTTGAAGTTGTTGCCCATGATGCAACTAAAGGGAGACACCTATTGAAAGAAGCCTGGTTTTCCAACAATAACTCCATCAATAGACACATCGACCTGCTACCGGCTTACCAAGCATTGAGGCACCGGGAAAGACCCGGAAGGATGAACAGAGACCAATTCTTATTGGGGAGTAGAGATCGATGGTACCCCCCCCTTTGGGCATGTAGATTTGTCCTGTGGAGGTGTAGCCAGCCCGGACCGAATGCCGAGGAGCCCGGCAGAGCAGCCTCAAGCCATAATAGACATGGATAATGAGGATCGAGCACAGGCAAAACAACAAACAAATTCTGTTGATATATCAAATGTGCCTGTGAGGCGGAGGAGCGGTGGTGTGTGGGAAGGGCCGGAGAGAATGCCGTTAAAGCAATATCTGACAGCTCAGCGCCATTCCCTGGGGATGGGCAGCCCAAGCGGTGCGTGATAGGAGAGGAAGCAACAGGAGCTAGGCCTCCATCAATTAACAGGTATGAAGTAGAAATGACAGAGCTAATTATAGGTGGGAGGTGGGTGGATGGGCCTATCACGCATGCAATGGCCAAATTGATCAATGATGTATAAAGGCGAATATCTCTTCAATGGTAGTTTTTACACTCTGATGATGTTAGCAGAGGGTAACAAAAGCTAAGTGGATAATATATTTTAAGTTCCGGAGATCGCGATGTCTTCTTTCATAGCTACACCTGGAACTCATATTTTTAGGATACACACACACACACACACACACACACACTATGAATACAGATCATTTGTTTGTTAAATGCAGTTATTTTGATTTTTAAAAATATCCTGTTTCTCTATGTCTATAATGAATTAATTCACTGAGAGGAACTGAGGTTCATAAGCCTTTGCGGGACTTAAGGAACCCAACTGCATCCCAGGCCTATATTGTGCCTACATTTATATTAATGTATTCTGTCCAATTATGTTTATATTGTAGGTCACACTTTATAGTAAATGCATCATTTCTAGAGGTGCTTATCTTGTAGGAAAATAAGACTGGCAAGAAATAGATATATAGCAACATCAGAAGTTTTTAAAAGCAAATTTTCAAATTGTGTAAATTTTCATTTACACAAAACACATCTACATTACACTACTTGAACTGCCACAATGTTCCCCCGAAATATTCCAGAATTTGTAGATTGCTGTAGAGCTGATGATTTTATCCTCATTGTAAGACTGTCTTCAGGTAAGAACTATTTGTGCAGGAATAATTATACACTAAATGACAATTACGATAATGTTCTGAATAATACCTCCAGCTCTTAACACTGCTGTTTTCTGCAGTCATTACATATTTAGTGCAGTGAACATGCAGTGTTTGGATAGAGAAAACACAAATAAATGCAATTTGCATTATCATGATCCTAACTTATATGGAAGCCTAACAATGTACACTATGTTGTGTGCATGTAAGTTTCCACCATGCAAATTTGCTAAATGCCTCCAGGAGGACAATGTCATCTGAATGACATTAAGAGTTAGAATGTAATCTGCATTTTTGCTATACTTTAATTGGATTTAATGTTTTTCAACTTTTGCATATTATTTTAAGAAACTTTTCATCCATCATAGTTAAAAAGTATAGATAAATAAAGCTTATATGGCTATTGTAGGAGATGACCAGGCAGAGCCCAAAGGTAGGGTCAAATACATTGCAGTCGCTTACTACTACAAGAGACCTAAGTCCAGGCCCCCTATGACTCTTATCTACTACCAATTTCCCTTGACTGTTAAGTAAACCAGATTTTGTGTATAGGGAGCATGTAATAAACTTTTAGTGCTTTAAACTGAACTCTGGTTCCTGGTTATTTGTGCCTGATATTTATATTGCATTAAATGTCCTTAATTTCCTGTTCTCTGTTTCCTATTGTTTTCTTATTATGTAGTGGTAATAGTCTTATATTGGCGAGAAAGAGATTTGTATTGCTATGGCTCTTTCCATAGGTTAATAAAATTCTATATTTTCATATAATAGTTGGAAAATGAAATATATTTAAGTCTTTAGCAGACTCGATCAATTGATAGCCTTTAATATGAATCACCTGGGTGGGTAAGTATGTCCCTTCCATACTGGGATAAACAAGGCACTCCTTGTTCTTTGCCTGGCCTTGTTCTAGGGGTAGATAAGAAAAGCCTATTAAGGTTAAGATATGATAAACTTCTTGCTCTTCGCAAGGGCAAGCAGATATATACAGGTGTGCATATTGTACATGATCAGGATGAGTCAGCAACTCTGGTAGAATAAACCTCAGTGCAGCCCTAACCTGGGAAGTGCTATATGTTGCTGGCTTAGAAAAAGGTCTGCATGTTAACATGTTTAGATTTCCTGACTAGGAAGGAGCACAAAGGTTATTTGATGTTAATATTATACTGTCTATAAACTGTATTGTGCTGTTTTCTTTGCTTCTCATGCCTAGAGATTTTGGAGTTCAGTGTCTATAACAAATCTAAATAATAATAATAACAACTTATTACCTCCATATTCAAAAGTACCTGTAGCCCAAACAGCATATGCTTTCATATGTCTGGCTCTCCATTTTTAATGATGAGCTCTCCCTCACTACTTGTCTGCTTTTGTTTTACTTAATTTTTTAAAGAGATGGAAACCATTGGACACCATACTGTAAATTTCTGTCTTTGGGATAATGTAAAAGAGATAATCCTATCTGAACATTGGCTCTTGGTTTGCAATACGTTTCATATATAAATAAGATAAGACAAATATACCTGCATTTTTTCCAAATTGTCAATGTGTTTCTTTTAGGTTGCTTGAAAATCTGAAATGGATGCCACAGAATTTCGAAAAAGAGGAAAAGAGATGGTGGATTACATTGCAGATTACATTGAGAAGATAGAGGAACGACAGGTCTATCCTGATGTAGAGCCAGGATATTTAAGAGCCCTCATTCCAGAGTTTGCTCCTGAAACACCTGAGAGATTTGAAGACATCCTTAAAGATGTTGAAAGGATAATTATGCCTGGGGTAATATTAATTAAGCAGTTTTGAAAATTTTACTTTTAATACTGATGACAAGAAAGTTAAGATAAGAGTGGAAGTCCAGCCTCCAAGCTTGTGGATTGGTTTCCAAACATTTTGTTACCAGGCTGGTAGCGGAATTTAGGGAATGTCAGTGTGATGTTCTTCTGCTTACAAGGACTTTGTGTGGTCAGTAAGTCTTGTGATGGGAGAGTCATGTCAGGTGATAGTCTAATGATGGGTCTTATGGCAGATCAGGTGTGTGGGTCACATCAGGTGAAGGTCCTCTGATGGGTCAGGTGAGGGTCTTGTGATGGCTCTTGTGATGGGGAGGTCACATCAGGTGAGTGTCATTGGGAGGTGAAGTGCTGGGGTTGCGGGTTGGTTGAGGGTTGGTGCTGTCATGATTGGTTGTGCAGTTGATTTGAATTCTCAGAGGTTTGTAGCCTGGTTGTAGATCAATGTGTCTGTTGATGGAATTGCTTGTGGAGTGCCAACCTTCAATAAACTCGTAAGTGTGGTGGGTGGTAGCATGGCCAATGATTTTTGTATTGCTCCAATCGAATTGGTGCTGTTCAGTGTCAGTATGGGTAGAGTTTAGGAATTTGGGGTCATGGTTTTTGACTACCAGCTGGTGTTCATGGATCCTGGTTGATGCTTGATGGTTTGTTTTTTTTATAATTTTTTATTTTTATTTTTTCACACTCCACATATATACATCAATACATATACCATAACATCTTATCAGGTATTAATAATACATTTATACATTATTGTCAGATAAACAAACATAATAGTCTTACATAAATCATTATCTAGTTGCTCGTCTGTTTCCCCCCTACCATATCATATACTCCCTTCTCTCTTAATCTCCCTCCTCTACCTTCTTTCTCCTTCTCTCCCTTCTTCCTACTTCCATCTTCTTCCTTCGTCTTACTTTCTCCTCGTCTTTCTCAACTTCTCCACACCACTCTCTTCTCCTTCTCCTCCCCTTCCTTCCCATTCCTTGACATCAGCATAAGACAAGACAACAGAAAACTGGAAACCCGCATCTACCACAAATCCACACACATGGACCAGATCAGCTTTGCAAGCAACCACCCCAGCACACACAAAAGAAGCTGCGTTCAGACCCTCTTCAGAAGGGCCAGGACATACTGCAGTCCCACAGCACTAAGAAAAGCGGAAGAGAAATGGCTATTTGATGTCTTTCTCTGCAAAGGCTATCCAAAAAACTTTGTATTCTGCCACACAGCACCCAAACCACAACAAACCACACAGTCAACCACCACACAAAAACTAAGCCTATCACACACAAAAGGGATGTCAGAAATGACAGCCAGAATTCTCCAAGCTCTAGGAATAACAATAGCCCACAAACCCACAGCCAACTATCTAGAACCAAAGACAAGATACAGAAGGATGAAAGAAACAATGTAATTTACAAAATCAACTGTAACAATTGAAAACAATTCTATGTGGGACAAACATCATGTCAATTGAAAACCAGGATCCATGATCACCAGCTGGCAATCAAATGCCACAATCCGAAATCCCACTGAACAGCACCAATTCAATTGGAATAATACAAGAATCATCAACCATGCTACCACCTGACATGCTCATGAGTTTATTGAAGGTTGGCACTCCACAAGCAATTCTATCAACAGACACAACAACTACAAGCAACCGCCTGAGAATTCAAATCAACCGCACAACCAATCAGCAATAGCACCAACCTTCAACCAGCCCACAACCCCCCTAAAGAGCACTTCACCTCACTTCCCTATCAAAAGAGCCATCACAAGACCTTCACCTGACATGACCCACACTTCACCCCTCACAAGACCCATCAGAAGACCTTCTCCTGACCCATCACCAGACCCATACCTGACATGACCTTCCCATCACAAGACTTACTGACCATACAAAGCCCTTATAAGCAGAACACCAGCACTGACATTTCCTAAATTCCACTGAAGATGTTACCTAACCTGGTAACGAAATGTTTGGAAATCAACTCACAAGACTGGAGAACGAACTTTCACTCTCATTCTTTACCTGAGCTACATATATTTGCCACTATTGCAAACTTAAGATAGTAATACTGACCTCAAGTAGAAATACTGCATTTGTTTTAGAAGCAGTTCAGTGCTTTATGTTAAGTACCTGTAACATTGCAATCACTAGATATATGAGTTAAAATGTTAGTGGAACTAGCTTCAAAGAACAATTGCTATTATTGTGATAGCTTGTTTAGAGGTATCAAAAGGTTACTGTCTGTGGTGTAGAAAATCAAATGTATTTTTTCTTGGCAGATTTGATCTGAAACCGATTCAATTGAATCTCTGATTAAGTTGGAAAGTCATATAAAATGTTTGAAACAGAAAGAAGCTCTTCAATAAAGAACAATTGAAAAGATTCTAAACAACAAAACTAAATGTTTAGGAAATATTTTATTTACTAGGCATTGGCTTTAGTTTTATCTGCAATATGCTTTTAGCAGACCTTTTTCTTCTCTTTCATTGGGCAAACAACACAGATTTTATGTCTCTCTCCCCCCCTCTCTCTCTTCTATCTATCTATCTATCTATCTATCTATCTATCTATCTATCTATCTATCTATCTATCTATCTATCTATCTATCTATCTATCTATCTATCTCGGTGTGGGTTATCAGGCTCATGCCAACAGTTTAATTTCAAGACTTCTTTGGATTTCTTATAATAGTTATATTTTTCATTTAACAATAGGCTAGAGATCATTGGAGATCATTCATCAATTTGGTGTGTCAGAAGAATCACATACTCACTGAAAAGAAATTTGTTCGAACACTTTGTGGACTTGCATACTTTAAACAGAAAGAGTGACATAATTTTTTGGTGCAAAACGTTTCTCAAACTGATGGTTATTTTAATTTGAAGGTTTCTATTAAATTAATTTATTTTGTTAAATTTTATCATTTACATTTTAAATAGCTATATAAATTGAAAAATGCCCTATATATCTACTTGAAGTATCTACTTGAATTCTTTGCAAAAACAATTGGAAGAATTTTATCACCGTCCCTTTGGGTGATATTCTAATAATGAGCTAAATATTCTCTAATGAACATTTTAATAGGAAAAAAAGTGGCTTTCAATAAAGGATGTTTTCAAGGCTATTTGATGAGATCAGATTAGATTTATTTAATTTACTGTACATTGTCAACTCCTTCTATATTTACAGCAGCTTATAGCAATATGCTATAAGCTATATGTGTTAAAAAAGAAATACATTGCAGATTCCATCAACATAATCCAAAATATAAGTGTTACAATGCCCTATAACAGTGGTTCTCAACCTTTCTAATGGCGCGACCCCCCTGTGGCCTCCTGGCTGCCANCTTCACCCGGACGCCGCCATTTGGGTTCTTTTACCCTCTGCGCATGCGCAAAGCGTTCTGCGCATGCACAGAGGGTAAAAGAACCCACACGGCGGCGTCCGGGTGGGTGGGCGAAGTCTCCGCTTGTGTCGCTACCGGCTATCCGGTGACCCGCAGGCATGGCCGAACCGGGAGCATTTCACCCCTGCAGTGACGGTGGCACCAAGATGGCGGGCTAACGCGCGCAGCGACCCCTGTGAAATGGTCGTTCGACCCCCAAAGGGGTCGCGACCCACAGGTTGAGAACCGCTGCCCTATAATATTAACTTTTCCCCCAACAATTTCTATATCCATAATTAATTGTGGCATTTTGTTTCTTTGTTAACAACCTGAATATGAGGCCACGATCATATTTACAATTAGAGACAAATGAGGTTAGTTCAAGGGATGGGTAGGTTTATCCCTTATCCTGAACTAACTTGATTTGCCAATGATATTACATCATTAAATTTTAGTTTTAGTGCTAAGAGGGACAAAAGGCTTCTTTTTAAACAGAAAATGAGACAGAACCTGACTAGGGCTCTAGAATTCTCACAAGTGCTGATAAGTATATTTTACATGAATGTGTTGCATTTGGACACAGTAGGTTGCAAAATTTTCTTTGTTCTTGTCCTGTCCTGCCCCTCTCCCCCACCCGCCCCCCTTTTTTTCCTTTTAATAAAAGCACAAATGGAATAGCACTTTTCAGGTCAGTTCATTTCTTCATAGCAAGACAACCTATGAAGGGGACAATTGACAGTATTTTAAAATTTCCATTCCATCCTGAACCCTAATGACCTCTCTGGTCAGCCTTTAAAAATAAGGCCTTATGTTATCTTCTTATAAGGAACTCTTACTCCAGAGAGATGCCAGCTATAGCTGCATTGTCTCTGTTCTACAATGGCTATCTGAGCTCTCCTATATTAAACCAACAATGCCATATGAAAGTGGCATTCAATATGTCTGTTAAACCTATTCTATTAGTTATACATTATTTCATTTTGTGGAATATAACAGGCTGCATTTTACCAGGCCAGTAATGTTTGGAGAATTATACATTATTTTCTACAATTCCCAGTATGGCTAGTGACTAGTCTATAAAGGTTTTCTGTCTGCACTTCAAGATGTTGTATATGTCCATAAGTTGCTTTGAACAATTTAAAGTTTATATAAAATAAAATGAAAAGTTAGGAGCAGCCTGGAAAATAAGTAGCTTTTTGTAGCTATATTCTGTTTATATAATGATCAAAGGAGATGTCTCTTAAAACTTATTGGCTCAATAGCTGTATGAACTCACCTGTATGAGATTAAGTAAGTCCCTGATGTTTTTAAAATTTTAGTAAAAGTCAAAGATAAGCCCTCACCTTTTTAAAACCGTGTGGACATAACTTGCCAAAAGTATCAAAATTGCTTCAATATGAATTGCTCACTTTGACTTCAGGTAAAAAAGTTTAGGCATACTTCATGCCAGGAATCTTAATGTAAACTAGGAAACATAGTTGTCTACTTGGTGTAGTTCTGTGTAGCTACAACAAAATAATTAGCAACAAATGGTCTGACAATTGGGTAATATCAGCACTTTTTTTTATATGCTTGTTAAAGCAAGGCCTTGTGATGATTTCATAATCAAAACACTTTTCATTCTGATAAATCTTTGTTTGTATTCTTTTCCACAGGTGACTCATTGGCACAGTCCCTACTTCTTTGCCTATTTTCCTACTGCCAACTCTTTCCCGGCTCTTTTGGGTGATATGTTATCTGGGGGCATAGGATGCATTGGATTTTCATGGGTAAGTTCTATGTGGGCATGAAAGAACTAGTTCCTAGCAGCTACAATTACTACATATGCCTTTATATTTCAAAAGTATTAGATATCTATGGATTTTTGGAGACATTTTCTTCACACAGAAGCCACAGATCAGCTACATGGCTTTCAACAGTTTAGTTTTCACTGAAGTGGTAGATTATGAGAGAGCTCTACCACTTCAGTACAGGTAGTCCTCAACCTATGAACATAATTCAGCCCAAAATTTATTCTACTAAGTGAGAAATTTGTTTTACGACTTTTCTTGCCACATTTGTTAAGTGAATAACTGCAGTTATTAAATTAGTAGCACAGTTGTTAAGTGAATCTGGTTTCCCCATTGACTTTGCTTGTCAGAAGGTTGCAAAAGCTGATCACATGACCCTGGGACACTGAAACGTTCATAAATGTGAGTCAGTTGTCAAGCATCCAAATGTAAATCATGTGACCATGGGGATGCTGCAATGGTCATAAGTGTGAAAAATTGTCATAAGTCACTTTTTTCACTGCCATTACAACTTTGAACAGTCATTAAACAAATTGTTGTAAGTCAAGTATTACCTGTACAAATATAGGGTTTAACATAACTGCATGTACAAAAGTGTTTCCTTTGCATAAAAAAACCACCTAAAACTCTCAGTTGTTTCTAACCTAGGCTATAAGCTAGCACCTACAGTATGTCTATGTGGAAACAGTTTCCTATAGGAAGACTTGTGTCAGAGAAGATGAAAACCAGAACATCTGATATTAGGCTGCCTCCATGGCAACCTTAGATCAGACAGAAGCAATATTCTGGGAATATGTCCTTTAACAATGATTATGAGGGTAATTCAGTCTCAGAATGTTGAAAGCTGTATAAAATTAAGCAGTATTCTTTCCGTAGTTAGCTCCTCTAACTGCCTTTTTGAATCCTGATAGTAATCATATAAAGATTACCAGTAGAGAAGTTCTGGTATACTCAAAAAGACTTTTACCTCTCTCCCCACCCCCTTTCTCTCTCCCTGTCTGTCTGTGTGTTTGTGTGTACATATACCTGCATGCTCAATCATATGTATATATCAGGGGTGGGTTCTAACTTACCTCGCTGCCAGTTCGCTTCCTCCCGTGCCACGTGGCCACGCCTCATGGGCGCGCGCGCATGCGCAGTGCCAAAAAATCCAACCCCCCCAAAAAAGCCAAAAACAAGATGGCGACCCATGCGCAGTGCCGGAAACTCGGCTTCTGCGCATGCGCAGAAGAAAAAAAACCCAGAAAAAAATTCAAAAAAAAATCCAAAAAAAATCCAAAAAAAGAGATGGCGGCGCCCATGGACCGGCACCGACAGAACCGGTTCCATGACATCACCGTGACGTCACCAGCGGGTCGCTACCGGTTTGGGTGACCGGTCCGAATCGGGAGGAACCCACCTCTGGTATATATAATTGCTTGATAAGGTGTGATTTCAGATTTTGACATGCTTTTATCTACAGTTTAAAATTTTATGAGGAGAATGAGTTAATATACCTGTCATATGTAGTAGTTACTCAAATGGATCATTAATTATCTCTTTTTTTCACTCACAAATTATGTAACATTCTGAGTTACACTTGAAGCACCCATGCTTCATTGCTTTTCTGTTCTGTGCACTCTTCTGAAATGTATAAATATCTAAAGAAATCACTAGAGACTTTTCTTTCCTTTTTACCATGTTTTCCCATTCTAGGCATCAAGCCCAGCTTGTACCGAATTGGAAGCAGTCATGCTGGATTGGCTAGGAAAGATGATCAATTTGCCTCCACAATTTCTGGCTGGGAAAGATGGAGAAGGAGGTGGGGTAATCCAGGTAATTTAGAATATTTGCTACTGAATTTGATCTGTATTGTATCTTAAAGTGGATAGAATATTATATTGTATACATTGTCATATTATTTCTTTTTAAAGATAATAGTGTCATTTTCTCTCTTTCTGATTCAGTTACCTAAATATTTCAGAATTCTGTCCAAAACAGAATGATTACACAAAGTGAAAAAAAAAATCTAAAGATTTTTGGGGTAAATCCAGATTTTGCAGTGATGGAGAAAACATTAAAGAAAATATATATTAAAGGGAATGCTTAGAGAAGTCCAGTGGTTATTTGGAGGGAAATGAAATCCAGGTCAGATAGAAAATGGAATAAAGTAGGTAGAAAAGGGAAATAAAAGACATATCTGGGAGCACAAACAGGAATATTTTAAGGATAAGTCTACATCAACATTATTTCATACATCAACTTTATTTCATATAGTTCTCTGGATTGCAGGTATACCTGAGTGTGTGTAAATTAGGAATGGGGAAACTATGACTGAGCCATGGTTTTTAAGTTTCCTCATCAGTTGTTATTCTGGCTTGATTGACAAGAGGTGTAATTTGTCAAAATATGGAGGGCCAAAAGTTCTAATCTACACCACTAACTCAGTGTTAAATACACTTCTGCTTATTGAAATCAGTGGGATAAAATTCTGTGTTAGATTATGACTTAAATTCTTAAATTCTTCTAAATTTAGCAATTCAATTCAACAGCCTGCTAAATTATCATTAAGGAAGTAGATCGGTATCCACTGTTTAAAATGAATTTGTGGAAGTTTGCATTATGATTTTTTCTTCTGTTTAATCATGTCTGATTATTGGAGTTTGCCTGGAGGAGTTCCTGCAGTCTTCTTGGAAATATTTTTCAAAAATGGTTTGCCTCCTTCCTCAAGCTGAAAGAAAGTAACTGGCTCAAGGTCACCAGCTGGTTTTGAGCCTAAGACAAGAGTAGAATTCAACATCCTCAGTTTCAAACTGATGCCTTAACCACTATACCAAATTGTCATTTACCAAAGTGTAAATTGTCATACCATAATTATAACTATCCCTGTATCTTCAAATTGAGATGCCAAAGCATCTCAAGACACAGACACTGATGAATAATGAAATCAGATAAATATATGAAACTCAAGTTTCAAATCCTGGATTTGCTTGCCTCTGGGTCTGGCATGTTTTCTGATTTTAGTATTTCTATTTGATTTGTTCATATCGATCATAAATGAATAAATAAATCCACACATGATTTTTCTCTGCCTGATTACTGCATATTTGATAAGTGATAAAAATGTGAGCTGACTGAATTATTCTTTAATTTCCCATTCACATATACAGTTATCTTTTGAAGTTTCAGTAGTCAAAGGACTGTGCCTATGTAAATGAGTCCTATGTAAATGAGTCCTAAAACTTTTTGTTACCCAATTCATTGCATGCAAATGTGACATTCTTATGAGGGTAGTGCCCAGTAGAAAAATAGCAACCTCATACTGGAGCCACTTATAGATTCCTTCTTTATTAATTTGTTAAATAAGTTTGTGCTGCTTTGTATTTTTTTCATGCCAGCTGAGGTTTTAGAGTTTTGTATTTTAACAAAGTTATAAATGAGCCTTGCCAGACGTTGAATCTTCTGCCGAAATATTCAGACATCTTTCCTCTAGCTTTACATTATAGTGCCATGTATTTATATGTTATGTTTATAAAAACTTGCAAAAGTGTGTTTTGTGCTGATGACATGGGACACTTATATCTGTTTATTAACTCATTTTTAGTGACAACACATGATTGCCAGTAATTGTGGATGCTGTTTTCATTGTTTATCTTTAGGACAGAAGGAGGATGGTTTAAGGCCTCTCCTGCTATTATCAGAGAGGAAGCAATTTGTGCAGATGGTTTTCTTTTTGCACAGTCATAATAACAGTGATAGAAACAGGAAAGGACATGTGAAACATGGGTTTTATATTAAAACTGCCAATCTTTCCTAGATTTAAAACCAAATGATTATTTGCACTATTCGCTTATGAAAATTGGTGCTTAATTGCAGCTGAAAGGACAAATCAATATGAAATCATTGCCTGCTACTTCAAATGTGCCACTTGAAACAATTAAAGATGAAAGAAAATGTCTGCTGGGGACTTTATTTGGCAATATATATGCCGGCTCTTGAGTCTGTTCACCATAGTAACCTCTGTTTGTAGAGAAAAATGAAATCAACTGTGCCCTTAGTATTTGTGTCATTTTAAAAAGCAAAGTTTCTCATCAGAGCCTTCAGCTGATTATTTTTGCATTGTCATTTTATTAGGGGTGCATCCATCCATATTTAAGAATGCAAACCCTGTTAATTTTAGTTAAAATGATTTAGAAAGGTGAAATCAGATGGATTCTGCCCTTAATTTAAAGAAGATCACTGTATAATATTGCTTCTGCCTCTTTGCTGTGTTTTTCCCCCCTGGACTGTCTAAGAGCACTTTCACATAAATGCATTTACAGCCTATTGACATCTAAAGCAAGCATGGATGACACACTGCATTGTATACATTTGTGTCAGGAAGAAGGAATTCTTACCCTGATTAGACCAGCAAGATGATCTGCTGTTGTGTCATTCTCAGTACCATCAATTGTACTGTATAAGCAATAGCAATGCAGTAGATACTCCTCATTAATTTAGGACAATTTTTACTGGATTTTCTTATCCAACCTGTCCAATTTTCCATCACAGGGAACTGCCAGTGAAGCTACCTTGGTTGCCATGCTGGCAGCTCGAACCAAAGCAATCCGTCGTATTCAGTTAGACAATGAAAATCTGACTCAGGGAGAAATTATTGGCCGACTGGTAGCTTATACTTCTGATCAAGTGAGTACATTATTCCCTGCATTACTGTAGATATGGAAATAAAATTATACATAATACTCATGCAGCATAGATTAAAATTTCATTAAGATGTTATGCCTTTCATTTTCAGGTTGATTTTTTTTATCATTCTCAATAATGCAGACAAGCAATACTTTTGACAAACAATACATTTTGATAAAGATACATTTTGATCAAAAATAAGCAGTGCAGGCTGAATTGTGTCCTGAATCAATATTGGAGAACTGTGGCATTTACAGCTGATCCTTGGTGAGCCTTGGAGGCAAAGAGCAGCAAGAAACAAACATCTTGCTGTTTTGAAAACACTTGTTTGGTCTGATTTGGATTCTGGAGCTATTTCTGACTTTTCCACCCCAAATTCTAATTTTCTGTAATGCCACAGACTATCTGTGTCATACCATCTATGCCATTTTTATAATATGACTAAATTGCTTAAATCCTCCTCCTCCTCCTGTACTTGAATGAGAGTATAGATATATATTTTACATTTTACTGTAATTTTGGATGTGACATAATAAATTGTTATTCCTGACATTGCAAAGAGGTAGTATTCATGCAATTCTTTTCTTCATGACAGTTCTAACACCTGGTGATTACAGCAATAAATCCACATTGGATCTAATTCTGTTAGCAATGGCCAAATATAACCTTCCTCACACCTGGGACCCTGCACTTGTCAGAATACCTCAGCTAGCAGGTTCCAGTCAAGCAATCTTATTTCTCTTCTGACATTTTATTGGGACTGATTTATCTATATAGGCATTAGGACTTGTTAACTCCAAAAATAATAGTTTCAGTAAGTGAAATCAATGTAAGTTACAAAAGTTCACTTTAGTGAATTGTGTCTTCAATTCTTTAAAAGATTTGTCATGTTACAGTAATTTGATGGATTTAAATATTTTTGTAGTATTTCAGTATTGCTGTTCTATCTATTTTCCCTCATTGATTCTAGTTGGAGGTTGATGGTATATTAAAAAGTAAATAAATAAATAGATATGTTCTCAAAAGTAATAGATGTGATCCAGGGGTGGGTTCTGGATTTTCCTACTGCTGGTTCACTCAGGGACGCGCTGCGCGGGCGGGTCATGGGTGCGCGCACATGCGCAGTACAAAAAAAAAGCTTCTGCGCATGCACAGAAGCAAAAAACAAGATGGCTCTGCCTATGGCGCCACCGAGAGAACCGGCTCGGGGGTGTGGCAGGCTTGGGTCACTGCCAGTTCCAGTGACCCAGGCCGCCAAGATACTACCGATTCTATAGAACCGGTCCGAATAGGTAGGAACCCACCTCTGATGTGATCTCAGCATTATTTAAGAGGTCTTTAATAGATACCAGTGTGGTGGAATAAATAATGTATTTGACTGGTAAGGGGAGTTTCGGGCTCTATTCACCCTTAACTATAGAAACTCAGTCATGTGGGCCAATAATTCTTTCTCATTTCAGCCCACCTCACAAAGTTTTTTATGGCAAATATCTTCAGGGGCATTAGGTATTATTATTAAATTTATTTCATTCCCATCTTGTGGTTTAAGATGACTCAGAGCAGCTTATCGTAAGAAAAAATGTACAAATATAAACAATTATAAATATAAAAACAGATGAATGCTTTGTGGTGTTCCTAAATGAAAGATAGGACATAAGTTGGACAAATAAATAAATAATCATTTAAACATATTGAAATGAAACTAGTTTCCTTTATATGTTCAGACCTGGTCAGTGAATAGAAATATGGAGCTAAGTTGGTCGATTAATTTTCACCATGATTAAAAATCACTTTAAATATTAGTCAGCAAATGAATCAGAAATAAAAAGGGGAAAAGAGTGAAAATAAGCATAAATATTGTAAGCATATACAATAATAATGCAAACAAATTAAATCTTAAATCTTCCTATGGATCTCTGGCCAACCCTTGATGCCAGATAACAAAATGTTAAATATTGCAAGTCTAAAAATACAAACTTCCCACCTGCCAGTTTTAACTGCTTGATCCATTAGAGTCGGTCCTTCCTAAGTTTCTTTCTCTGACCATAAGGCCACTGGGGCTCCTGCCTCTGATTGTTTTCTAGGCAGCATCTCTTTTCATCCCCAAGGGTGATTCCATTATATACAATGAGGATAAGATAGAATCCTGAATAAGACAGAACTTTGGTTTCATACTTGAATATAGGACTGAAATGGCATCAATTCCTCTGGGATAACCACTGAGACCTGAAATAGGGAAGTGCAACTGTCTTGGGCACCACCAACCATGATATGCTGAGTAGCTTTCAATGGTGGACAGAGAAAGCACCATTTTGCTTTCCATTACTTCCTGATAGGGCACTTTCAATAGGTAGTTATGGGCAGCAATCAGACTTATGTCCAGAACTATGTAGGGTACTTCAAGGTCCACTTTTCTGCCCCATATTATTCAATATGTATATGAAAGATCATGTTTGAGTTCATGGGAAAGTAGCATAATATGTTTATGTTACCAAACTGTGCATACAATAAAGATGCTTTGAATATCTTCACCCAGGGTCTCAGAGCTGTTAGAGATTGGATGGGATGAAACAAGTTCGGACTGAATCTCAGCAGGACAAACTTACCCACTCATCCAGAAATTATTTGGTTCATTACTTGCTCTAATATGTGTCTAGCAAGGTCACCTTCCCTTTGAGGAACAGGTTCACGTCATGATCTGGGGCTTCATTTTCTTATTCAACATGTGGATTCAGTGACTATGGGAGTCTTCCCACAGCTTTGGGTAATGCAGACACAGTAAATAGAGAGTCCTGATCATGATTATCCTGATTAATTCTAGATTGGATTATCATGATGTGCTGTACTTGGATGTGCCTTTGAAGATGTCTTGAAACATCATCTAATTCAGCATGGCTATTGATAGGGTAGATATGCTTTAAGATAATTACATCTGTGCTTTGAATGCCGGATTGGCTTTCTTTGAATTTAGGTCCAATCCATAGAGTTGCTCTTTACCTAGAATATATGGCTAACCATGTATTAAATGAGGAAGGGATGCTTTGCCCTCCTGCCTCTTGGAAGTTAGAGGAGCAAGCATGAGGAAGGCCTTCCCTAGGGCTATTCTAAGGAACAACAACAGCCAACTTTCATAATGTCTTTGGGAGCTAATGCCTGCTGGACTTTCTAGCTTTAAAGGTGCTTTAGCACATTGATATTTTTGCTATATTTTTATTATGTTAACTGGCTTTTATTGTTTTTGCAGTATTCTTGGAACTTGCTTTATTTTTTTTATCTGGAAAGATAGAAACAAATAACATTAAAGAAAAGATCCTAGGTATTACTGTCTTTATCTGCTCTATGTCAGTTCTTGCAGAAGCCTAAGGCATTTGGCATCCTAAATCAAGGATGGAGGATATTGGTTGCTAAAGTATCCTGGGAACCTCTTCAGCTGGCTGCAAATTCTAAGAATTGTGGGTCCAATGCAGTGGTGGGTTTCAAAATTTTTTGCTACTGGTTTGGTGGGTGTGGCTAGGTGGGGGGCATGTGACTGAGTGGGCGTGGCCAACTTGATATCACTCACGCCCATGCCCACTCAGTCACATGCCCCCCCACCTAGCCACACCCACAGGAAAAGGTAGGAAAATTTTTGGAATTTCCACCTATCTACCCCCGCCCTCCCTTCGCCAGTCGCCCCCATTTCCCCTTCTTTAGTGGCCCTGGCCCTAGCCCCGCTTCCTCCCCCACCACTACCTCTTTGTTCGGGCTGCTTACCTTCTGCGGCGGCTGATCCAAAGTCCGGAAGGCAAGCTGACTGGAGTTTTCGGCGGCCCCCAGCCAGCTGCCACTGCTGGAAAGCAGCTGGCAAAGAAGCCTCTTGCAAGGCAATGGGATGCGCATGCGCGAAGAACATGGTGGCAACAGCACGGCAGCAGCTTTTTCCACGACCCCTGGTACTTTTTGGCTGCCTGCGGCCAGCCACCATAGCCGCAAAGTGACTCTCAAAGAGGCAGCATCTGGCCACAGGCTGCTGAAAAGTACTGGAGGGCGCGGAAAAAGCTGCTGCCGTGCCATCGCTGCCATGTTCGCACCTGCGTATCCCATTGGACTTGCAAGGCAATGGGATGCGCATGCATGAAGAACATGGTGGCGATGAACATGGTGGGTGGGGTGGGCGGGGCGAGCGAGCGGCAACCAGGGGACCGGTTTGGGGGTGTGGCCAGCTGGCCATCGCTACCGGTTTGGCGACCTTGGCCAAATTTCTGCCAACGGTTCGCCTGAACCAGTGCGAACTGGCTGAATACCACCTCTGGTCAAATGGATCTGTAAGAGTAGGTTGGGAAAGGCTAGTTACATGCAAAATGCTTTCATTTAATTGCTATTTCAATTTCTCTGATTCAGGAGCATATACCCATTCAAATAATCCCTCATTTGAGATGAAAGTGTGTTAGTGTGTACAGAAGAAGTAATTTTTGCATTAGCACCAGCTTCTCCAAAGCATTTTATGTCAACTATCCTTAATCCTAATCCTTTGTGCCACGATTAGCCCTGAAGCCAGAAGGGCTCCAAAAGCTTGGAGCTTAAAAACAAAAGATTTTTATCTTTTATCATTCTGACAACATTCCGTATAAATCCAATTTATGTATTTTTCTCTGGCAAAAAAATGGCAGTTTAGTATTTATATGTCAAAAATTGCTTTCTTCAATATTTTGAAATTCCTTTATTTGCGCCAGCAATACCACAGTATTAGATAGATTCAAATGCTTTTCATCTGAAGTTGAATCGTTAACAGACCATGAATATGAACATACGGTAGAGGGTCTCCTGCTCAAGCAGGTGGTTGGACTAGAAGATCCCCAAGGTCCCTTCCAACTCTGATATTCTATTATTCAGTGACTTAAGTGGATTGTAATAAGCATGTGTAAAATGTTTTCTCCCTCTGAAATTTCAGATTTTATTTTACATAATCTGTTTGCATTTTAACATAACAGAGTTGGAAAAGACCTTGGAGGTCTTCTAGCCCAACCGCCTGCTGAAGCAGGAGATCCTATACCATTTCAGACAAATTAGTCCCTTTTTAAAAGCCTCCAATGATGGAGCATCCACAGCTTCTGAAGGCAAGCCATTCCACTAGTTTATTGTTCTGTCAGGAAATTTCTCCTTAGTTCTAGGTTGCTTCTATCCTTGATTAGTTTCCATCCATTGTTTCTTGTCTTGCCTTCTTGTGTTTTGGGAAATAGGTTGACCCCTTCTTCTTTATGGGCCCCTAAAATATTGGAAAATTGCTATGTCATTCTTAGTCCTTCTTTTCATTGGACTAGACATATCCAATTCATGCAACCGTTCTTCATATGTTGTAGCCTCCAACTCCATAATCATCTTTCTTGCTCTTTTCTTCCCTCTTTCCAGAGTCTCAACATCTTTTTTATATCGTGGTGACCAAAACTGGATGCAGTATTCTAAGTGTGGTCTTACCAAGGCATTATAAAGCAGTATTAACACTTCACATGATCTTGATTCTATCCTTCTGTTAATGCAGCCTAGGCAGAGGTGGGTTCCTCCCGGTTCGGACTGGTTCTATAGAACCGGTAGTAACTTGGCGGCCTGGGTTGCTAGAACCGGCAGCGACCCAGGCCTGCCACGCCCCCAAACCGGTTCTTTCGGTGGTGCCATAGGCGCCGCCATCTTGTTTTTTGCTTCTGCGCATGCGCAGAAGCTTTTTAAAGCACTGTGCATGTGCGAAGCGTGAGCAAAGCGCACGCGCGCAGCGCATCACTGAGCGAACCAGCAGCGAAGAAAAGCAGAACCCACCCCTGAGCCTAGGATGTGATTGGCTGTTTTGATTGCTGCCACAGACTATTGGCTCATATTTCAGTGATTGTCCACTAGAAGTCCAAGATCCCTCTCGCAGATTCTTTTACAGAGCAGAATCTAATCTGTACGTGTACATGTGGTTTTTCTTGCCTAAGTATAAAACTTTACTTTTCTTTACATTGAATTTCATTTTGTTAGATAGGGCCCAGGGTTCAAGTTAAATGATTTTTTTATTACAGTCCCTAAATATGAATGAAGGTCACCTACAAAGTACTGAACATTGAAGAGGAAAACATCTCAGAAATATTACAAAAATTATAGGAAAAAATTGAGTGAAAGATCTTTGTCTATATACTACTGAAACTTTCACGTTGGTCTGTTTGCAACCTTGAGTTGGGTGAAATGGTGCATGATAGGACAACAATTTTTGAATCAACTTATCTCAAATGGATTAATTTTAAAAATGTATCCAAAATCGGGGGCATGTTATTCCTTTTTTGAAAAAAAATATTTATTTTTGGATATACATCAATATCATTATATGAACAATGTGGCATCTGGGTATCATTCATTTAAATACAAATAATAATAGTAATATTAATAATATTTGTTACATTAATCATACTTATATAATTGTGGTGTTATTATACATATTTGTATTAGAGTGTGTTCCTTCATTGTTTAGTTGTTCAGTGTTTTTGTGCGCCATTCTAATAACAATCACAATATTATTTAAACGTACATAGTGATACCATCTTTCAACATCTAATCTTTACATTTAGCTATTACTTTTAGTATATTATATAAAAATATGTATAATGATATTCCCCCTTGATCTTGTTTCTACCTCTATTCTAGCTCTCAATAAAGCCAATCTTATATTAAACAGCATTCCCTTTCTAACCATCATCTCTTGTCCACTTTAGTATTTCAATTCTTTTTTGACTTGCCTCCCAAACTTCTCCCTTGGGTCTTTGTCTCTGTCTACATCTTTCCTATTTAACCCAAATATTTCTTCCAGCTCTATTATCTTTTGCTGCCGTACCTCCGGAGGGTCTGCCCAAGCCCTTATCTTCTCTTCAAAAATATCTTTCTTTTTATCCAACCCCATTTTTTAATCTCTTACTATATATTGTCCTTTATTTTATTAATAAGTCTTTATTGTCTTCTCTTTCTTCTCTTCTTGTTTTATTTGTTGATTTATCTGTTCTGTCTTTTCCTCTGGTCTTTCTATTAGCTCCTCTATTTCCTGTGTTTTATGATCTTTATTCATTGTCCCTTGATGAACATTTTCTAATTTCCCCACAATGTCATGCATTAAGTCTTTTATCTCCCTGTGGTTCTTTATCAACATATCATAAGTACTTTGGAGCATCAACACCATTTCTTTTTGAAATCCACTCATCTCCCCCTGATGCAACATCTTGTCTTATTTTGATAGGTCCAAATATTGCTCAATAGCCTATCAGTAGTCTGTCACCACCCCAAAGTCTCAATTGTCAATGACCATGATGGTGAACCTATGGCACACATGCCAGAGGTGGCACACAGCTCCCCAGTTCAGCTCCTCCGCGCATGCGCGCATGCCAAGCTGGCCTTCAAGTCTCTGCCGTGCATGTGCAGGGGGTGGGGAATGTGTGGGGGGCATGCACATGTGTGGGGGGTGGGGCTCATGCGGGGGGCACGTGCATGCATGGGGGTGGCTCTGCCGTGCATGCATGGGGGTGGGGTGCATGCGGGGGGCATGTGCGCATGCAGGGGTGCATGTTTGGGGTGCGCATGCATGGCTGCACATGCGTGGGGCAGGGTGCATGTGGCGAGCCACATGCACACAGGGCATGCACGCATGGTTGGGCACATGCGCAGGGGCCACACGTGCATTGCATTTTGGGGGTTTGAGTGCACATGCGCTTTGGGCACTCGGTCTGGAAAAGGTTAGCCATCACTGGTCTATGACCTCAAAAACCCAGCTTAGAAACCGTTTGCTCAATCCTAGCATTGCTCCTCAGGGGAATTCAATAGTTATAGTTCTTTGTGTCCCACAGTTAGTCAATTAGTTCCATTTAGGTAATCCAGGAAGATTTCCAAATATCTCCTTAAGTCCACTCTGTCAGTTCAGTCATAGGTCCTGGCATTTCAAAGTCGCTTTCTTTAGCTGTCTTCCATAATCTCACAGTTAAACCTCCAATAACCATGAAGTAGACAGCTATAGAACAGTAGATAGCACAGCAGTCCTCTAGGTGTTATTTATTTCCACTTTTTTCCCTTTGTCTTATCAGTACTTCCCAAGGTTGTAGAAGTTTAGTATATATTCCATTCACCAGTAGGTGCCTTCAGCTTAAAATTCAACATTGCACAAAATCTAACAAATATTTATTTCAGTTTTTTGCAAATAGTCAATATTCAGACAAATAATTCCAGCATTTTAAAATGCCTTACCAAAATATTGCCAATAAAGTTTAAAAATCCAATCTTTCTATATTTTAAAGATTTTGCGCTCTCCCTTTAGTTTGTTTTTTTTGGGGGTCTATAATTTTTCTCTCTGTAATTCTTCGCTGCTTTGACAAGCATTTCAAAGAGTCTCTTTTCCAGGGTTTATTTTCTTTGGGGTTAGGTTCTAGGTAAAATAAAGAATCACCTCATCCAGTTCCAATCACTGTTCATCTACACCGCTCCAGCACATTCTTTGTTTTTTCAGCTGCCCCAGCTTCACGGCAGCCATAATGGCTGCCTCTCCTCTTTGTCATTGGATGGGAGGGAATCCCTGGGTCCAGCTGGAGAGCCGCCACTCTCCACAACCTGCAGGGTGCCCCTCCTTTCTTCATAACCCCTACAGGGTGACTTTAGCCCCTTGGGAGGCCCTCCAACAAGGAGGATTCAGCGCGAGTTCACGGAGCCCCGCTCCTCATGTCCGATCTCGCCGTGACGTCAAACCGGAAGTCCTGGGAGCATGTTATTCCTGTAGTGTGAGGGACATGCTGCAAGGGTCAGGAGAATGTGTGGGGATGAATGAATAATAGGTAAGTAAATATTTCTGAAATTCATTATACTAAATAAAAAATTTCCTGTTTCTAATGTATATATTTTTTCTTGAAAATCTTAATTGTTTGTGAACTGATAGCTTGAAAAAAAAAGCTCTAATGCTTAAAGTTACAAAAAAAGTGTATTTATGCAAGCTTTTTTCTTATTTTTTAGCATCCTTGAACTTTCACTGTACTATCCAAGTATACAAAAAATTAGTTTGCATTGTGTTTTCATTGTGAATTAAGTTTAATTAAAATTGTAATTTCTGAACATAAAAGAGAACTGCATCATATTTATGCATTTACAACTTTCTCCAAAAAAAAAAAACCTACTGGGGAAAATCACCTGCAAAAATGCATGTATTAGGAAAACACATACAAAACTATGCAACTTGAATGTCAGGGGATTCTTTTGTCTACACAAGGATTTGCTGTAAGATATTTTTGACCTTTTAAAGTAGTCTGTGAAGCAAGAATCAAACAAGAGAGGAGGGGGAGAGAAGGCAACCTAAGGAGAAAAATGAGGTCTGACAAGGAAGCAAATTCCTGGAACAAATGTCAAATAATTCAAGCATATGTTTCATCCTCTTTCCCTCCAAAGTTCTTTTTAGGACAACAATAATTCATTTTTCCTCTTTCTTTAGGGCCCCTAAAGAAATATAAATATCTAAGTTCACATAACTTGTTTTTAAACTAATTGTGTACATTATATTTCCTTTACTTTAATGTTTTTATATATAGTGCTTTATTCCCACATTTGGAATAAGCATGCATTTTTTTTTTGATCAAGAGCCATGCTATTGCAAGCAGAGAAGATTTTAGTACTCAGATTTATCCATTGGATTCTACTTTACGATTCCTATTTTACAATAATGCCATGATGAATTGAATTTTAAAATTATATTTTAAATCTAACCCTGAATTTCCTAACATTTTGTTTCCTTCTCATTAAGAGACATGTTTTCACATGAATTATGTTTATATATTATGGATAGCAGACTGAAGTAGTATATTTCTGTTCTAAAAAGAAATGTACCTAGAAAGGGACATAGATTCAGTATTTTATAGCTATAGAACACCAGATGGGTTTCTTGAAAAGGTAACACATTACATTATTCGAAGAAATTATACTCAAGAGTAACACTTTTTTTCACATATAGAAACATTATTATAAATACAGATATTTGAAACATAGAGTATGATTTACTAGATCTTGTAGCTCATTAATTGTACTGTACTTTATATTGTTTAATTTTATTGAATGGTATAATAGAGTAAAATTTATTTTATGTTACAATTGGTAAAGATTTGCCTAAGTAATGTTATAATCATCAAATAACAAAAGTGAAGGACTGGGCATAATATTTGTTGCTGTTTATTATTTATCAAGCAAGATTTGATTATATCGTCTAGTAATTGTAAAATATTTTTGAGCACATAATTGATACGCAATTTAAATTTTAGAATAAACTTTATTCCACTTCATGCAGGCTCATTCATCAGTTGAAAAGGATGTCTTGATTGCTGGAGTGAAAATTAAACAAGTTCCCACAGATAACTCATTTTCTGTCCGTGGGTCAACTCTAAGAAAAGTTATAGATGCAGATAAAGCTGCCGGTCTTATCCCATTCTTTGTGAGTACTAATATCCCAATTTTTGTTATTGTACAAATAAGATTACCAGTTGTTAAATAATCTGCTGGTCTATGTTTTAAATCATAGTAACTATGTTCAGTCATAACATCTATAGTAAACACTTTTTGGTAATTTCATGGACATGGATATTTTTGGCAATATGAAGTTAGTTTACTACTGCCTTCTTCTAGGATGTTTTTCAACTTCCAGTCTGGCCAAAACTTCTATATTTTTCAGATTTCTCATCCATTTAAATCTGAAGCTATTTACAGTAATTGCCACAGATAATTTATTCCCAAAGAAAAAAGAAGGTAGCTAGTTCAAAAACTGGCAGTCCAATATGTATTTATTTTCTTATTAGTTGAGCTGATCTTCTAATTACAGCTGATACAAAATGTGATGGGGTAGCCAGTGATGGGTGTTTCCTGTCATATTTGGGTAAACACCTACATTGGTTACTTCCAGATACAATTCAAGGTGCTTGTTGCCATTTTTAAGGCCTTACGGGGCTTCAGATCTAGTTATTTCTGAGACTACTTTCTCCTATATTAATATATCTATCTGATTAGATTGAAGAAGCTCAACTCCCTCTAAATCCTGTCTAAATGAGGATGACAGCAGGAGCTAAGAAATTGTCATTTTCCCAATGCTTCCATCTTGCTTTAGAACTTAGTCTATATGGAGATTTTCCTTTTGATGTCTTCCCTCCTGAGTTTCAGAAGAGCACTTAAGACTTGACTTTTTCCATCTGGCTTAAGCATTTCTTCTTAAGGAGGAAGAAACATGGTCTGGCAGTCTTCTAACTAGTTGTTTAGAAACAGGTAAACTGGTAGTTGGTATTTTGACATCTTCATTATTAGACATCAAATAAATTAAAGCTGGAACCCTATTTAGAATTATTTACAATATGCCTTGTTGACCACAGTGCCATCTTGTTAATGTATATTCTGTGAAACAATTTTAATAGAGCTTGCTTCTTCAGATAGAAGAACCTTTTTCAGGTCAAAAGCTGCCTTAGGAAAATGATATGATTGCAAGGCTTATAGACAGAGGTACCTTTAAGGTATGGTCAGAAAGCCAAGATGGCTGCCATTTGACCATCAAACACAAAAATGGTTGGAGCTTTGATTCCACTGGCCACCGTATTGACTTTTTTAAAACCTTGTCTGCAAATACCCTTGGACATGGAAGAGAATCAGGCTACACTTGCTTTCCCAGGATTGCTAATGTTTCTTAATGTTTTTAATGAATCAAAATTATTTTTGAAAGCACTGAAGTAACCTCCATTACTAAGTTTTGAAAGTCATAAAAAGGTTCAAGAGTGGCTACTGAATGTGATTATACACCCCTGCCTTGGTGCATGTGTTTCCTGGCATTTTAAATATAAATAAATCAATTGAGACATAAATTTTTTATGATCTGTGACTGGTTTTCCTGCAATTGCCTGTTGACTTAATGGACATAAAAATATGTGTCTGATAGGGCTCTGTTACTCATCTCCAGCTTTACTCTTTTACATTCTTTTTTTGTTTTACAGCAATTTAAGATGTTTTCTTGTGGCTTTTAGAGTTGTGATACTACAGCATTTTTTCTTTGGAATTCTGAACATATCTTATCCTATTCTTAGCTAAATGCTAAACTTACCTGGTTGATTGTGGTCATTGTGTTATACAACTGACTGACAATTTTGTTTCCAAAATAAGAGCAACAGTGCTGTGTTTAAAGATGAAAAGTCTGGAGTGGCCTGTAAGCTGTCTGAACAATTTTCAAGGGAGACAATATGTCCCTGTTCCAAATGTGATTACACTGTTGTAATGGGGATTTCAAATTGGGTTAAATGCAGTATTAGATCTCCCTCACAAACACACCAGCTGCTGTTAGCTTGAGTATCTTTTGAGAATTGAAATAAGGAGATTTCAAATTGCTTATAAGAGGCATTCATAACAATGATGCAGCAGAGTTATATCACAGGCGGTCATCTTCTTTTATAATAGCAAAAAGCCTGAATGAATTACTGGGGTTTATGAATCTCTGCATGTAAATGATACTAGGACACAGAGACTGAGATGCTATATCTTTAATCTAACCATCGGCAATACAATGAGTATTTGCTATGGCTTTTATCACCCAGAGATACATGTCCTGGTAACAACTAATATGCTTAGTCATTACCCTGCCATGAAGTGATGGCAAAATACGTACAGCCTTAATTATGAAGCTTCTTATCCGTAAAGTTACTACAGGAGGAGAAAAGCAATAACTATGGGCCAATGAAGTCAGTTGATAAACTGCTATTTATAGCTTTTATACTTACATTGAATAAATGAATGTCATGAGAATAAGTAGTGATAAGTGAACCCTTTTTCTTTAACTGGATTTACTCTGTAGCTTTATTTTAATGATTGGATCAGTGTAGTTTTTGTTATGACAATATGATGGGTCACCTTACAACCATAATTGAGATATAAAATTGCATTAGGGTAAAAAAATCTAGTTTTGTGTAGTTTGTGTTTCAAGTATGTACAGAATAATTTTTGGAAAGATCATGACTTGAATATCATATTTAGATGTTCATGACTTATTTTATTGCTAACATAACTGTGCAAGTTTTCTATATATACCGTTATATTTGAAGAGATTTGAAATTCTTTTTCACAATGCTTCTATTCCTCTTTCTCTCTCTCTGTATAATGTAGTTTTTCTTTGAAGGAACACAAGACAGTGTCATGGTTCTTTCTTTTGTAGTTCTCAACATCCCCATAGACAGGCAGAGGCATAGTAAATGCCTGAGACAACCTAGGAATATACATACATTTGAACCTGGGTCCTTTACAGAAACAGTAAAATTGTTTTCAACATTTCCAGAAGCCAAAATTAATGAAGCTGTTGAGCATTCTGCAAAGTTATTCTGTGCACTGTGCTTTTGGCTGGTGACGATATTTATCAGAAAATTTTAAGTTCCACAGTTATTCCAAAGCTAACTGCTTTTGGTAACTTTGCACCAGGGCGGCTCTGAAGGAGTCTTGTCATAGATTAACTGCATGAGTCAAGACAAAAAGTATTGTGTATTCGAGTGAAGGGTTAAAGACTGAGGCAACTCAGGGGAACAGTCCAACTCTTTTATTATGTGAATTATCATGAGCTAACTGTGGCTCGCTCTTGCGCTAACAACCAGGAGTGAGCGAGCAACTTTTCCCGGCTGACAGCTCTTTTATATTCGAGCTGCCAGTCAGCTTAGCCAATCGCAGAACGTCTTTCTCCCGCCTGGTGGTTACCGGCAGGGTGCCCAATCAGAGGCGCTTCTTCTGCCATGTGTTCTGCGCCAAACATAACAAAAAATACATCCCTTTTTTGGTATATCACTAGAGGATTGGGAAAATCCCCCTTACCTCCATCTAATCAGGTACCAATTCATGCCTGGGAAAAATATTTTAGAGAGCTATATACAGACCCCGACTATGAATCCAATGAGAGCCAAATTAGTTTGGACCAAACCCCTTACTGGCCCCCTGTCACACCAGAAGTATCCCGGCTGATCGGATCCCTCAAGGCTAATAAGGCACCAGGCACTGACAGTATTTTGCCAGAAATAATTAAAAAGAACACCAGTTGGTAGGCACCTCTATTAGCATATCTTTTTACATTTATAGATAAAATGGGCCGTATGCCAAGAGATTGGGGATTAGCAATCATTATACTAATTTACAAAAAGGGTAACAGAAATGACCCAGGCAATTATAGGCCCATTAGTCTTCTGAGTGTTGTTAGTAAATTGTATGCCAAACACCTACATTATAAACTTCAGGATTAGCTAATTTCAGGGGGGATAATCAAAGATGAACAAGCTGGATTTAGAGAATGAAAATCAACAGTGGACCATATCTTGGTATTGCACCATCTGGTCCAAAAATCACATATTAAAAAAAAATCCTCTCTTTTTCATAGCCTTCCTTGACTTTAAGCAGGCCTTCAACTCAATATCCAGAAATACCCTCTGGGAGAAATTAAAACTCACTATTATTGATAAATGCCTCCTCTATCTCATACAAAGATTGTATGCTAATTCCACCTTGAAAGTGAGGTGTAACCCTAGAGGGACTTTATCCGGCCCAGTAAGGGTACAAAAAGGAGTACGGCAGGGTTGTATTCTATCCCCCTCCCTCTTTAACTTTTACATCAATCCCTTGATCGATCTTTTGTAGAACCCTGACCTACATCCTCCTAACTTGGCACAACATAAAATCCCGATACTTCTATATGCCGACAATGCTGCTATTATCTCCCAAACGCCCATTGGACTGAAGAGACCAATTACAGCAACATCAGGATACTCCAGACAGAATAAGTTGGTCCTTAATTTGACAAATCAAAAATTTTAGTTTTAGCTAAAAGCCCTATTCAATACTCCTGGAAAATAGAAGGACATAATTTAGAACAGGTTAGAATATTTAAATACCTTGGGGTGGTTTTTCACTCGCAAGGTACATGGAAGGCTCACCTGGATTAAACATTGCAATCAGTCCTCAGGTCTTCAAATGCCATTAAACATTTCTTCTTCACGGGCGGAGGACAATTAGTCCCTGCTGCCTTAAAACTCTTTGAGGCCAAAACATTGGCGCAAATTCTTTATGGGGCACAAGCAGGAATCTTCCTAAAGAACGACTTGCTAGAAATCATACAAACAAAATTCCTGCGAGCCATTTTAGCTGCACCCAAAGGAACACCAAACACCCAATTAAGGATTGAGACAGGTATGCCTCAGATTCAGGTAAGAGCCTGGAAGCTGATGATTATTTAATGGCTAAAAATTCATTTCTTCCCAGAGGGACTGACTCCTTTAGTGTTGACAGATAACTTCCCCTCCCCCTGGAAACAGGCGATAGACCACAAGCTGGGGCTCTTAGGGGCTCTCCCCGGCATTTTTAATATCCCTAGGCTTTGACCAAGCTAAACAAGAAGTCAATAATAGAATAAAAGACATGGAGTTCCATTCAGAAATAAATAGGTTGCCTCTCCACAGTAGGAACAGAATTAACCAGGGGTGTGTGGGAACCATCAAGATATTTAGAGGCCCTGATCTTCCAAAACATTGAATAGCATTCTTCAGAGCCAGATTTAACATCCTCCCCTCAGCACTCCTCCAGGGCAGGTATAACAAGACCCCAATAGCGGAATGACTATGTATATGTGGTAAAGGAGAAGTCGAAGATATCACACATGTTTTATTGCACTGTGAGTTATACAGAGTTTTTAGGTCAATGCATATTCTCCCCTTAATAGAGAGATTACCAGGGAAGGCAGACAATTTGTATGTAGACTATCTCTTCCGGGACTCAAACCTGGCTATCACACATGCAGTTGCAAAATTCTGTGCGGCTGCAACGACCACAAGGAAAATCCGATTACAGAATTAAATATGTTTACTGCACCAATTTCTTGTAGATATCTCTAACAATTTTTAGGGAATCTATATTTACACACATACTTACCAGCTCTCCCATCATGTAACCAAGGGTAAGAGCCATACTGTTTGATACCATGTATTTTATTATTATGGACATTATTACTTATTATTAGTAATATTTTTAACACTATTGTAAACAGTGATAATTTTGTCTATTGCTGGTCTGTGACCGTAATAAAGTTTATTATTATTATTATTATTATTATTATTATTATTATTATTATTATTATTAACTTTGCACCCAGAAGAGAGAACCAACCCATAACTAAGGAGAAATTTCCTGTCAGTGAGAACAATTAACCAGTGAAACAGCTTGCCTCAAGAAGTTGTGGGTGCCCCATAACTGGAAATTTTTAAGAAAAGACTCAATAGCCATTTGTCCAAAATTATATAGGGTCTCTTGTTTGAGCAGGGGGTTAGACTAGAAGACCTTCCAATTCTGTTATTCTGGTATGTTATTATTATTTACAAAGAGGCTTCCTGAGGCTTACTGAAGGACCTCATAAGTATGCAGATCGCCTTCACCAGGAAAAAATGGCAGAAAAAATATTATACAAAACTAAAAATACAAGTTGATATCAAGAAATAAAAGTAAAAAGTTAAAATTATTATCGGCAATCAAACTTATTATGTACTACCCTGTTTCCCCCCAAAATAAGACATCCCCTGATAATAAACCCAATCGGGCTTTTGAGTGCATGGCAATAAGGCCAAGCGCTTATTTCGGGGTTCAAAAAAATATAAGACAGGGTCTTATTTTTGGGGAAACACGGTAGTCATCTAAAAATAAAGGTCTCCCCTGTCCAGTCGTGTCTTTTCAGCCAAGGGAGCCAGCTTTGTCTGAAGACATTTCTGTGGTTATGTGGCCAGCATGACTACAAGAATACTGTAAACTTCCCACCAAAATGGTACCTTTTTATCTACAAGCATTTGCATGCTTTTGAACTTTAAGGTGGGCAGGAGGTACTACATCTAAGCTTTTTTTTAACTGAAAGTGTTTTGTTGTCTTTGATAAAGTATGCCTGCATAATCACAGAACACCCTAAAAATGGTTGCATGAAATTAGACTAGCGGCTTTGTGCCAATCGTGAATATACTGAAAGTTATGTTTGTAGACTGTGTATTATCATCACATTAAATGCTATTTTTAAAATGTCTATTTTTGTTGTTTTTTGGACTTGCAGTTGTGTGCAACTCTTGGAACTACAACATGCTGCTCTTTTGACAATCTGCTAGAACTGGGTCCCATTTGTAAGTTAACAAGTGATCATTTTATCTGAACACTGAAAATCTGCTTTTGGTATATGTCTGTCGAGTTGTATTAAGCCCTGTGGAGGCTTAGTAGAGTTTGAGACCTGCTCAGCAGGAAAACTTTGTATTCCTGCACAATTTCATTAGACAAATACATTTTTGGCATCATATCTAAAGCTGGTTGAATTTTTTAGCTGGGAAAAATGTATTTTACTCATTTATATGCCACCCAATCTCAAATTACAGGTACTGTAGATCACTCCATTCTTGCTAGGCAGCCTTGGAACACTATAGAAAGAATTTATTTTCTATCTTAAAACAAGAAGCTTGGTGCTGAGCCTACCCATGAAATATATGTAATAGTTGAGGGCTGGGGAGTGGGCAGGCTGTGGGAAAAGCAAACAGTGAGCAACCAGAAAAGCAGAAATGTTTTCAATAGGATTATATTCCCTGAAAAAGTATTTCATCAGGAAATCAAAGGCTGAGAAACTTCCATAGCCAGTGGAGAATGGGTCCAGATAATCCATCTTTTTTGTAAAACTTCAGACATTATATGACTGTTACTATTTGGTACCTTTCCCCAAAAGGGACATTAATGACTGGTCAATAGTTGTTAAGAATTAATAGTACAGTATAGGGTATATTTCAGGACAATTGACAGAACTTTCTTGATTTATTTATACTGCTTTTCTTAGACAGCTGCTTCTATAATTCATGGATAGAATTCAGATTAAGTTGATTATAATGAACTTTCTTGAAATTAATGGGAAACAAGTTAAATAAATTATATCTAATTGCCTCAGGGATTTCAAAGGCTCGCTTTATGAGTATTAGAACTTCTCCCTACTGTCAAGCTATTGTACTTTGTACCTATCCTTGAGCAAACAGATGTTTATACTGGCAGAAAATGTACTTTTCCCAGTGTTCATCCTGATCATGTTCCTATAGCCTTCAATCAGGCTTGTCACTGGGTGATGATGTCTTATAAGAGCCGAGGTGGCGCAGTGGTTAGAGTGAAGCACTGCAGGCTACTTTAGCTGACTGCTAGCTGCAGTTCGGCGGTTCAAATCTCACCGGCTCAAGGTTGACTCAGCCTTCCATCCTTCTGAGGTGGGTAAAATGAGGACCCAGATTGTTGGGGGCAATATGCTGACTCTGTGAACCACTTAGAGAGGGCTGTAAAGCACTGTGAAGCGGTATATAAGTCTAACTGCTATTGCTATTGCTATTAATTTTAGATGTGAAAAGTGTATTCAGCAAGACCATGGATTAAACCCTCCCTCTCTGACTGTCACCATCCGGCAGGGCACCATTTTCCAAATGCATTAAGAAATGGCTAGTTCTGTGTCTCTCCTGTTTTATTATGGGGCAACTGCCAACCGATCATTCTCCCCAACTTTGCAATAATTTAATTAGGTAAAAATATATTGCATCTAAGATATTTTTTTCCCTAGGTAATGAGGAGAATATTTGGATGCATATCGATGCAGCCTATGCTGGGAGTGCTTTCATCTGCCCTGAATTTCGTTACCTTCTCAATGGAGTAGAGGCAAGTCAGAGTCCTATAATTCAGAATGTAATACAACCGGACCATTTAGCTGATGCTTTTACACTCACGTAAGACATTGTTTGGTATTAACATCAGCGTTCCCAACATACCATCAGTGATTCTTAATAACTTGACCCACAAATGAAGTTAATTGTTCACAGCAAAACAATGGATTGCTTTGACTTCCGCCCACTAGAATGCTAGGAAAGTAGGTCCTACATGGTACAGAAGTGCTATGCTGTCTCTTCGATGCAGATAGAATAATAGCAGAGAAGTGCTCTACTAGGCTACTCTTTTCATCTTGGAATATAAATATATATATATGATTTAATGATATGATATGATATATATGATATGATATAATTTAATATGATTTATCACTAGTTTTTCCCCATAAGTTCCAGCTATTGTCTTACCAATTAATTGCCTTTAGATTTCTGCTGAATCAGCAAGCTGATTGGGCTCTTGGGGCAAGAAAGAGGGTCAACTAAACAGGCTATACACTAATCAGAATTTTGAATATAAGTCTCTTTCAAATAAACAGCCTTAGTATAAATACGTAGGTACTTTCCTAGAACAAGAACATTGGGATGATCTCTACCAGGGGTGGGTTCCTCCCAGTTCGGACTGGTTCTCCCGAACAGGTAGTGGCCCGCTGGTGATGTCACGATGATGTCACCAAACCGGATTGGTTGGTGCCGGTCCGTGGGGGCCGCCATCTTTTTTTTTTATTTTTTATTTATTTATTTTTATTTTTTTTGCATTTTTTTTTTCCTTCTGAGCATGCACAGAAGCTGACTTCCGGCACTGTGCATGCAGTTGCCATCTTTTTTTTGGCTTTGTTTTTTTTCCCGGATTTTTTGTTGCTGCGCATGCGTGCACGCGCAAAGCACGCACGCGCCCATGCGGTGCGCCCATGTGGCATGCCCATGCGGCGCGCCCACATGGTGTGCCCATGTGGCGCACCCAAGTGGCGTGCCGGGGCGCGGCCCCGTGGGGGCTGCCGTCTTTTTTTTTTTGAATTTTTTTGAATTTATTTTTTCCTTCTGAGCATGCGCAGGAGCCGACTTCCGGCACTGTGCATGCGGTCGCCATCTTTTTTGCAGCTTTTTTGGGGGGGGGATTTTTGTTACTGGGCATGCGCACGGAGGCGCGGGAGGGAACAAACCGGCAGCGAGGTAAGTTGGAACCCACCCCTGATCTCTACCAATCCTGGTATCACTTTGGCTATTTTAAGAAGGGAATTAACAAGTACTAGGGCAGATGATATATCAATTGTCATCCTACACTGACCCATCACTCAACCATAACAGTATATATTCAATCCTAACAGACACCTGAATGGGCTATTTAATAAATGAGGTTGGATTTCTGTAGCCCTGAACTCCATATCCAATCTGAATTCCTTACTGCAGGGTAACATTGCTGAAACATCCCTCCCCTCTTTTCTCTAACCTAAGTCTTGTGGCTTTTAAAATCTAAAATAAAATCCTGGATAAAGCAGTGGAGACAGTTACTGTATTAAGATTATTCAGGATGTTCTTACCCAATGGAGAGCAGTGCAATCTCTCATTCCTGAAGTGGAAAAAAAAAGCCTTTTTTGTTCCAGCAGAGTGATCCTTTGTTTGTGTGTATGTGTTGTGTATGTGTGTTTAAGAGCATGGCTATGTGTGTGCCTATATATCTGCCGTTCTCCATTTGCATTATTTTGGTTCATATATTTACATATGAATAGCCTCTACCAATTTCCTAGAATTGCAGCAAATACAGGAATAATGGATTTCACATTTGGCAGGAATGTTAACTCTATTGGTTCTGCTCCAAGATCTTTTTATCAGTTAACTATATTCTTTATCTTTTAGCATTGGAACAAAGAGATTCAGGCTTCATGGGTATCATTCACATCTGCTTCTTGACCAGGATATACAAGATCTGCTAAAAGTGATACAATGGTACTTTGGTACTCATCATTAATTGAGGTGCAATGAATACCAAAAATGATGAGTACCCAACAAATTTTTCCCATAAGGAATAATGTAATGAATCACAAGGCAGCTGACACAGCTTGTGCTTTGAGAACCAAACTGAGTACTGGGACAAATTTTGGTGTCAAAATGTGTTGAGTATGAAATTCAATGAGTTACAAAGCAGATGAGTACCAAGGTACCACTGTATCTAAAGAATGAAAATGTGGTCTTATTGTAAAAAAGACATGCAACTGAAGTGTGACTGGTGGAGAACAGATAACAAGGGACATGTGCTCCCTCTTCCCTTGACTATTTTTTGCTAGGACACTACATTAATAAAGTGTTTAACAATTGTCAGAGATTGGCATGCCCTCCAGTCCCCAGGCACTGCTTTCCTGGCAGTGGGAAAATCTTATCCTTTCACACTGTACTCTCTCCCATACTTGCCAGGTATTTCAACTGATCTCTGGCTCAGAGACCTCAGAACAGCTGCTGGCTTGTAAAGCCAGGAGGAAGGGGGACCAGGGGGATCTGTCTTGTATTTGTTAGTATTACATGCAAATCTTAATATGCATTATTAATATTTAGGTGCCAGGGAAGCGATAGGTTGTTGGGAGATTTCTAAAGAAATGCTGAGAAATACGTTTCTCCAGGGGGTTATAATAAAATCCCTCAATTTATCTCTCAGCTGTTATATTTATCCTATTTTTAAAACAGGGAGCCAAGATTTAAAGCACTAGACCTTTGTTTGAAAAGAAGCCTGAAAAACATTTAATAGACACGTGGGAGACAGCTTGTATATGGTGCAGAGAGAAGGAATGACCACACTGCACACATCATCCCTTGCTGTCTGCTAGGTTACTTTAAACATGGATTCAGTGCTCTTTTCAAAGAGCCCTAAATTCATATTTTTAAACAGTGAAAATGCTTCTCTTTCAGAAGAATAGTAAATATATGTTTAAAAGTAGCTCCTCAAATAGCATTCTTTGGGGTTGACATGGTGAAATAGAATTTCTCCTGTTTCTACATGCTTTTTCTAGAGCATCTGTTGGTTATTTCTTGGGATAGTTAACAAGAGCTGGCAGATGGACTCTCCAGTTTTCTTGGGACCCTGCTCAATTCTGGCAGCTTGCTGCCAAATCTGGTAGGAGTGATAAGAGGACCTGGGGGAGACTACTCTTTGCCCTTTACCAATCTTTCCACAAAACTCTCCTGCCAGGTTGGGGAAAGGCCTCTCCTTCACTGTCTTGGTAGTAGGCCATCTCAGAATCCATGGGCATAGACTTCTATTAAAACTTGCTATTTCCCCTATCTCATGTTAGGGAAGAGATTGATGATCGATATCCTTACTGGTGAGTAATCTTTCCCTTTCCCTACCTATTCCTCATCCTCTCCAGCTCCAGGGGGCAGCAGAAGAGTCATTTCAAAAGTTATGTGTGTGCCTGACTGAGAGGTTATCTAGTGAGAACTATGCTACATGGAAATGTCCTTTTTGGCTGATAGATTAAAAAACTCCTTTGTGAGTAGCATGAAGTACTCACAAACCCTTGGATATAGTTGTGTGTTTCTGTCTTTTTTGCCAGCACCATTGCATGTGTCCTAGCCACGATCCTAAAGGAATCATAAATAATCAAGAACACTTTTGGGCCTTTTATTTGACTACAGTAAAATAGAAATGAAACCAACCAACCAACCAACCAACCAACCAACCAACCAACCAACCAGTCAATCAAGTTCCTTTGATGTTCCTTCTATTCAAAGGAAACAGCAAAAATGAAGTGATGAGCAAGGCTGGCTTTCCTTTTTGAATAGCCCTACAACTATAGATTGATACTGTCAATTTATTTGAAATAAATAATTCCATTTAATTATAACCTTTCCTACCTGCATTTATTTGAAAATCAAGGTAGAAAAATTCTTGCTTTGTTTCTTCAGTTCACAACAGAGCATGGGTGGGAAGAATTTGTTTAACATTCTGTGTATATTTTTCTTTTATATTCTTCCCTCTTTTCAATAATGCCTAGCTACTTTCCCTGTGCTTCCTTAGATAAGGGCAATGCAATTTCCTGGGCTTCTCTTCAGCTGTCAGATAAATTCTATGTCAATAGAAGAAAAAACAATCTTTGGAGAAGGTCAGTGCCTACTGGCTACAGACTAATAAAGAAAAAGGAGGGGGAAAGCTAACCTGTAAAGCATCTCTTCTTTTCATTTTATCAGCAAACAAAGCCCACTGTAATTTCCTGGGTAGGTTTTATTGGCTTTGGAAGGAAATGAATCATCACTTGCAGGGTAACACAGCATTTTTCAGGGTAGCAACCATTCAATAAGTGTGAATAAATTTCCTACTTCTACTGATTTGCTCACTGTTTCTATCAGATAAGTTAAAGCATTTGTTTTACATAACAGAGCAGTAACCTGACGGAAAAACCGTTAAAATGCAGGGAAAGTCTAGTATTCCCAAACTTTTCCTTTCAACAGGAGATGCTGGGTCATATCACTAGGTCTTTTGCCGTTCTTAATACCATTGGGATGAAGAGAGGACAGTGTTTAGAATGTGCCAATTCACATAGCATTAGCTATATTTGGTCAATAAAATTAAGTAATTTTGTCAAATTAATCCAAGAATAATCTTATTAATTGTGTGAAAAACGCCAATTAGGTATAGCAATTAAGGCACCCGGCTATAAACCAGGAGATTCTAATCCTGCCTTGGGCATAAGATCATATGGGTGATCTTGGGCTAGTCACTCTCTCTCAACCCTAGGAAGCAGGCACTGGCAAACCACTTCTGAAAATATTGCTAAGAAAAATGCAGGGAATCATTCAGGCAATTGGTATCAACACTTAGACATCCTAAAAGGAAGAAAAGGAAATAAACATATGATACTCTTAGCATCCCCCCCCCCAAGCACTGTTTGTTCAACATATGTGAGGGTGGGATAGATGTATAGTCACATGAAAAAGAAACTATTCCCTCATTGAGTTCTATGGCTTAACAAAATAGTTCTATGGCTTAACAGAGTTGTAAGGGACCTTGGAGGTCTTCTAGTCTAACCCCCTGCTCGAGCAGGAGACCCCATACCACTTCAGACAAGTGGCTGTCCATTCTCTTCTTAAAAGCCTTAAATAATGGAGCATCCACCACTTCTGAAGGCAAGTCCTTCCACTGGTTAATTGTTCTCACTGTTAGGAAATTTCTCCTTAGTTATAGGATGCTTCTCTCCTTGACTGGTTTCCAACCTTGTTTATTTTATTGCCTTCTAGTGCTTTGGATAATAAGTTGACTCCCCTCTTCTTTGTGGCAGGCCCTCAAATACTGGAATACTGCTATCATGTCACTCCCTAGTCTTTCTTTTCTCTAGACTACACATACCCAATTCCTGTAACCGTTGTTTATATGTTTAAGCCTCCAGCCCCCTAATCATCTTTGCTGGTCTTTTCTGCACTCTTTCCAGAGTCTCGACATGTTTTTTATAATATGATGACCAAAACTGAGTGCAGTATTCTAAGTGTGTTCTTAGTAAGGCTTTATAAAGCAGTACTAGTACGTCACATCATCTTGATTCTATCCTTATGTTAATGCAGCCTAGGATTGCATTTGGCTTTTTTGGCGGCTGCCACACATTGCTGGCTCATATTTAAGTGATCGTCCACTGAGACTCCAAGATCCCTCTCACAGTTACTGCTATTGAGCCAGCTTTCACCTAATCTGAACCTTTACATTTGGTTTTTCTTGCCTAAGTGCAAAACCTTACTTTTCTCACCACTGAATTTCATTTTGTTAGATGGGGCCCAATGTTCAAGTCTGTCAAGATCCATGTGGATCTTAAGCCTATCTCCTGGGGTGTTGGCTATTCTTGCCAGTTTAGTGTCACCTGCAAATTTGATGAGTTACCCTTCTATTCCCTCATCTAAATCATTTATGAAGATGTTGAAGAGTACTGGGCATACAACAGAACCTGGGGATATCCCACGTCCACCAATCACTTCTGTTCATTTTGAGGGGGAACCAGACAATCACACTGTGGCATCTGCTCTTGGTGTCCTTGAGAGGGGGAGCAATGTCTCACGGGAACCAATGATGCCTGGGGGCCATTCCCCCAACCTTGTATTCCAGCCCCCCCTATTCTTTGTCAATAGCAATAGCAATAGCACTTAGACTTATATACAGCTTTACAGTGCTTTACAGCCCTCTCTAAGCGGTCAGGCTGCGACCAAAGCTGAATATAGGTGAAAGTTTGAGTCAGTCTTGACAACTTCCTTCCATGTAGATGTAGTTCCATTAAGGACTACACATTCAGTGTGGTTTGTCGGCCAGTTACAAATCCATCTGGTTGTGATGCTGTTTATCCCAGGTTTTTTTTTAGCTTGCCAAGAAGTAGCTTGTACTCTACTTTGTCAAATGCCTTACTGAAATCCAAGTATATTATGTCCACTGAATTTCGCTGGTCCACTAATTATGTCCACTTTGTCAAAGAATGGAATAAGATTTGTTTGGCATGATCTGTTTTTGACAAACCTATGTTGGATTCCGGTTATAACTTTGCTTGCTTCTAGTTGTATGCAGAACTGTTGCTTTATATGTTTTCCAGGATCCTCCAGGTATTGATGCCAGGCTGATTGGTCTGTAGTTTCCTGGGTCTGTCCCCCCCCTTTTTTTTTGAAGATGGGAACCATATCAGCTCTTTTCCAGTTCTCTGGTATTTCCCCGGTACTCCAGATCTAAGAAATATATGGTTCAATAGTTTTGAGATGCCAGCTCCTTCAGAACTTTGGGATGTAATCCATTAGATTCCAGTGATTTGAACTCATCTAGAGCAGACACGTGTTCTCTTATCATTTTCTTACTTATTTTAGTTTGTATTCCTAGTCTGCTTTTATGATTATGTTTTTGTAGGTTAGGCTATATTATCTTTTTGCATGAAGACAGATGCAAAGACTAAAAGTAGCTCTGCTTTCTCTCTACTGCCCATTACTTCCTTGCTCTCTTCTCTCCTTAGTGGATCAATTGTTTCCTTGACTTTTTTCTTGTTTTTTATACATTGAAAGAAACTTTTTTAAAAATTATTTTTGACATTTGTTACAAATCTTACTTCATTCTGAGCTGTAGCTTTTTTGACTTCATCTTTGTATATTTGAGCTACTTGTTGGTATACTGCCTTAGTTATGTGCCTTCTTTCCTTTTTTGTACTTATCCTTTTTGTCTTTCAGTTTCTCACAGAATTCTTTGGGTAACAATGCAGGTTCCTTCTTGGATTTCTTATTTTTCATTTTCTGTGGTTTAAGCTGGACTGGACTTTTATAATAAAAATTTTCAGAGTTTCCCAAGCTTCTTGAATTGTTTTCCCTTTTAAAATTTTCTCCCAAAGTTCTGGCAAATCCCATTCCACCCCCCAATCACTTCTTCTCTGTTAGTAAGAATTAAGTCCAGTGTATCTGATCCTCTAGTACTTTTCTCTACCTTTTGGATGACAAAAGTGTCAGCTAGGTTGGTCAGGAACCTGTTCAAACTCCCACTTGATGCAGCATTTGTCTCCCAGTTGATGTCAGGGTAAAGTCCCCCATTGCTACTGTGGTATGTTTCAGCCATACATTTGTTAACTGGTTAGCAAAAAGTTTATCTATTGTATTTCTTCTGCTTGGTTGGGTAACCTGTAGTATAAATATATGGCAATGTCATTCATTTTTTCTTTTATATTGAGCCATATGCATTCTAGGAGGCTTTGATTCTTGTTTTTCTGCATTTCTGTAGATATATACCGGTAGTGATTTTTTACATATAATGCAACTCTACCTCCTCTTTTGTAAGGTCTGTTTCTTTTGAATAGTTTGTATCCTTCCATCAGTACATTTAAGTCATGAGTTTCATCCCACTAAGTTTCGGTAATGGAACTATATCATACTTGCTCACATGTACCAGTACTTGATGTTCACCTTGTTTGTTCCCCAAACTTTGAGCATTTGCATATAGGCATTTTGAGTCTTTTAAAGCTGACCTTGGGTATGCTTCCTATCTCTCCTACTTTATATCTGAGTTTTTCTTCCTTCTCATCACTCCTTACCTCATTGTTTGATTGGTTGTCTTGAGGTTTATGCTTGGGAATAGGTCCCAACGATCCTAAGGATTGGTCACCTTCCCCTCTCAGTTTTAGTTTAAAGCCCTTCTAATAAATTGAGTCAGTCATTTTCCCAATACATTCTTCCCGGTTCTTGTGAGGTGCAGCCTATCCCTTGTCAGAAGTCCTTCATGTAGGTAGTGCAGACCATGGAGGTAGTGCAGACCATTCATGTTGGTGATACATGTATCTTTTATGTAGGTAATGCATAACTCAAGATGGTGAACATACCTAATAATCCTTCCTCCACCTATTTTCCCCACAGCAGTGCCCTTTGAGATGGGTTGAGTTGGAAATTCAAAGAGGTCTTTGAACATACCAATATTTATCACATTTTAAAGAATGACATTTTGGAAACTATTTCAGGTCATCCTATAATAGTTGGTCTGTTTTCTTTTTTGGTAGTATGCAGATTCATTCAACTTCAACCCTCATAAGTGGCTCCTGGTCAACTTTGATTGTTCTGCTATGTGGTAAGAAGGAAATACAAGAATTATTAACAGTGTTATCATATGACATTTCTCTCTAAATGAATATGGTAGGAGGCAGACTTAATTGGAGTATCTATGTGCCATTACTCTAGTTTACTCTACTGATCTTAACAATTGATTGCTCCTGCTTGGTTCCTTAGGTCAAAAGTGACTCAACAAATTTTAAAACAAGCTGCTTATCATTCAATGTAGTCCAAGATCTCTGAGTTGCCTCTTCTTAAGAAGGAATTGCATGAATTCAGACTCATTCTTCCTAGAAAAGCAAACCAGAGGGTTAGTTCCCACATTATGATTTAAAAAAAATCCAGAGAAAGAATTTCCACAATTTGTTGATATGCTTCCATTGGCATAAGGAATCAAGAGAACATGAGACAGTATGCATTTCATTCTGGCTCATTCATGATAAAGAATGCCTTGTGCAGACAGAATTACAATTTTTGGCAGAAATCCCCCACTCACTGTGTTAATCCAGATTCTATATGATGTCTTACTCTATCCCCAGAATGTACTTGAAATTTGAAAGGAAAGCAAGCAAAATATACTGTATGTTACAAAGTATTTGCTAGTGGTTAGGATGTATGTAATGTCATATTTAGATTTGTTAAATTCAATATTTATAAGATAAGGAGATTGTACATTTACGTGACTTAAACAGTGATGAATTCATTAATCTTTGTAGTTAATTCTTTTTATTTTATAGAATTATAGACTTGGAAAGCATCCTAGAAATTATCTAATGCAACCCTAATTAATTAATGAGAGATTAAAGTTTAATCTCCAGTTAATATTTCTCCATTTATTAATCTGAATTGATTTAAACTTATATCTCTATTTCTCGTTTCCATAGAAATAGGTAAACTTTTAAATAAAGCAGTGACCATCTATATTCAATATCTGTGCAGGGTGAAGAAGAGATTGGATTTAACATTTGCCTTTAAAATAGATCCTGTTTACTTGAAGCATGATCATGATGAATCTGGTAAAGTGCCATAAAATAATAATAATAATTTAATTTTCCTAAATAATCTTGGTCCAGTTTCTGCATAATGAAGTCATGTAAGACAATAAGATTTAACAGGATTCACAATATTTCCCTACTGTTTCTGTTTGGTTTCTCTCACCTGAACATTATTTTTGAGAGAGGTACTGAATTGCACTGTCACTGAATTTTGAAGTTTGCACTCATAGTTTCCTTTTTGAATAATCAAAGGAATGGACAATAAGTAGCATGTTGTCAAGATATTTGAAAAGCATGCTAGACTATGGTGGATTCCACCAAATGGTGTTTTAGACTCAGTTTAAAATGGAGAATCTGTGCTCAAAAAACTGAATCTAAAGCAGCCACACAAATATTTGTTCATTTTTTTCCTAATATAGTTAGTAAAGATTATTTTCTAAGCTTTGAACTTTCTGAAAGATGTTTATTTAGAAAAATAACAGCGTTGGAAGGCACTTTAGAGGTCTTCTAGTTCAACCCCCTGCTCAAGCAGGAGACCCTATACTATGTCAGACAAATCACTGTCCAATCTCTTCTTAAAAACCTCCAGTGATGCAGCACCCACAACTTCTGAACTCAAGCCATTCCATTGATTAATTGTTCTCACTGTCAGGATGTTTCTTCTTAATTCTAGGTTGAATTTCTCTTTGATAAGTTTCCACCCATTGCCTCTTGTCCTGCCTCCAGGTGTTTTGGAGAATAAGATAGCACCCTCTTCTTTGTGGCAGCCCCTAAACTATTGGAACACTGCTATCATATCACCACTAGTCCTTCTTTTCATTAAATTAGATATACCCATATATAGAATTCCAATATGATACCGTCACTTTCCCCTAAAGTTCCTGCAACTTCAGCCCCCTCTATCATTTCATTTCAGAATTAAGTCCAGTACAGCTGACCCTCTGGTTTCCTCCTCTACCTTTTGGATGACAAAGTTATTTGTCAGGAACTTGCTTAATCTCCCACTTGATGCAGTTTGTCACCCAGTTGATATCAGGATAGTTAAAGTCCCCCATTACTTCTGTGGTGTGTCTCATGCACACCTTAGCTAAATGATTAGCAAAAAGTTCATCTATTTCCTCTATTTGGTTGAGTTGCCTGTAGCATATACCTATGACAATGCCATTCCTTTTTCCTTTCATCTTAACTCAAATGCATTCAAGATTTTTATCCTTGGTTTTTTGCATTTCTAGAAGTCTAGTTAATTCTTACATATAATGCAACTCACCCTCTTGTTTTGTTAAGTCTGTTTCTTTTGGACAATTTAAATTCTTCTAACAGTAGGTTCTAGTCATGGGTTGCATCTCAGTAATGATTACTGTCATGTACTAGGACTTCTAGTTTCCCCTGTTTGTTCCTCATACTTTTAGCATTAGTGTATAGGAATCTGAATCCTTTTGACTGACCTTGTGTATGCTTTCTACATTTCCTTTTTTTATATTTGGGTTCCTCTTCTTTCCCAGCACTCTTTATCTCATTGTTTACAATATCTTGGAACAGGGTCCTAAAAATTGGTTTTCCTTCTTTTCCAGTTTTAGTTTAAAGTGTTTCAAATAAGCTAAGCCAGTTATTTCCAAGCACATTTTTCCTGATTCTTGTGAGGTGTACCTTATATCCTGCCAGAACGCCTTCATCTAGGAATCCAAAGTTTTCTCAATGGCACTACCCATTAAGACAGAGGTTTACTTCTAAAATTCGCCATTCCCTTATTGTATAGTGACCTTCCATTGGAAGAACAGATGAAAACACCATTTGTGCTCCTCACTCTTTGGCTTTCACGCCTAGCTGCTCATAATGCTTGATATTGTTTTCAGGCTCTTTGTTCTTTCTTTCATCCCCACATAAAAGAAAGAAGGGATAATAATCTGTGGGATTAATTATTTTAGTAAACCACTTATCACATCTTTGATCTTTGCTTCTTGGAGACAGCATGCTTCCCTAGATTGATTGTCCAATCTACAAGTTGCTGATTCCATTCCTCAGAGAATTGAGTCTTCTATCAGCTACATTTGCCTATTTTTTCTTGGGAAAGTCTGGTCTCTACTTTTTTTCTTATCATCAATACACTTGATGATGTCCCTTCTTCAGATGTTTGCACACTTTCTTCTAGGGAGAGGATATGAAATCGATTGCCCAGCTCCAGTGGGATTGGACTGGACTGGACTGGACTGCAGAAACCTTGTTTTCAGCTTCTTTCCCCTATGCATGACATGTTGCCATTGGTCTATCTCTAAAAGTTCATTTTTTCCTGGTATTTATTTGTTCCTAACAGTGTTCAGTTTGGATACAATCTTCATTCTTTAGTTGGAGTTTCTCACTTTGTTGTTTGAGTCTCAGATTTGCCTCTGGTCCTTTACTTTTTCTTTGATTATTTGACCATTAACATGTAGAATATAGTGTGTTTTTGAAAGGCAATCTGTTCATCCTATGTAGTTTCACAATGGCCAAGCAGTTAATTGTGTTCTAGAAGCAGAAAAAATACTTCTTATTTTGCTTGGTTCTGTGATTTTATGTTAATTGATATTCTAACATTCAAGGTTTTATTTACTACCTAGCAATTACTATATGGCTGTTAGTATCAGAAAGATACTCTTTTATACCCTATATACAGCATGTGCAACTTTAATTAAGTTCATCTGGACTACAGAGAAATAAGACTGAAGTTTATAATTATAGTGACAAAGACTAAGAGTAGACTACATTATGCTGATCAGCTTCTTTTCAAAAGGTTACTAGTGTATCATTAGCCACATGGTGTGTTACAAAACATGCAATTAGTTATCCATCACAAATTGCCTCCAGCTTTGCTCTTGCCCTGCAACTATTAAATCAACACTTAGTGAGAGAGAATAGTAGGCTTTTCAGCTGCTTATCTGGGGTTGTGGTTCAATTCTTTCAGAAATCTACTTGGTTGACTGAGATGAGATACGTACTCTCAATTCTTTATCTGATGACATTCTGAGCAAATTGGTGTTTTATAAATGCATAAATAAGAATATTAACCTCACACTATTTTGCTGATTATGAATCTTGATATCAATTGGTAAATATGTATTCCAATCACACATTTGCTATATTAATGGGAATAAAAAGGCAGGCAAGTATGGGAAATAAATAGGACAGACAGAATTTTCCCACTAGCATACTCTTCCTTGCTGTAGCCCCCAAACTGTTTTCCTCAATTTAGTTTGTATCCTAGTCTACTATCTATTGTGCAAGGCAATGCCTAGCATTATTAGGAACAATGTTATCTCTCCTACATTGGACTGGAAAACTGTTTTTAAAAAGCTATTGGGAACTATAAGTAAAGTACAGTACCATTGGCGCAGGGGTGGGTTCTAACTTACCTCGCTGCCGGTTCGCTTCCTCCCGCGCCGCGTGGCTGCATGTGCCGTACCAAAAAATCCCCCCAAATCCCCCCCCAAAAGCCAAAAACAAGATGGCAGTGCATGCGCAGTGCCAGGGACTCAGCTTCTGCGCATGCGCAGAAGAAAAAAAATAGTAAAAAATTCCCAAATTTTTTTTTTCCCAACCCTCCCCCCCAAAAAAAGATGGCAGCGTCCACAGACCGGCACCGACAGAACTGACTCTGTGATGTCATCAGCGGTTTGCTAACAGTTCTATAGAACTGGTGCGAACCGGGAGGAACCCACCTCTGCATTGGCGGCTTTTAAAGAAAAACAAAATATTTTGTGTTATTATGTACTGGAAATAATATAGATTCACTAGGTATAAATTTATTTTCTGATATGTTATGTGGTTTGGTCTGTGACAAATCAGAACCAGTAGAAGAAATACAGAATATATTTGAAAACAGGTAGGATAAAATTGAGTGTACCATTTCCATCCGTGAAATTTTAGAATTTTATACTGACTTTATTTACTAACTACTAATTTGGCACTTAGAATAATAGCTGGAAGTCAGTTTTAGACAGCTTAAGAAAAGTGAAGAGAGTCATTCTCATAAATACATTAGTTTATTAGATTACTAGAAATTAATTCATCGAATTATATCTAGCACTACAATATCCATCTACCATAGAATGGCATCCAATAACAGGTTGTTTCCTGTCCTTCCGCCATATCCCCATATACAGTTTGAAGAGCTGAAAGTCAGACACAAGGGACTATGAAGAAAGAGGTAGTGGGAGGAAATTGTATAGCTGTAAAACAAAGATCCATTCATCCTGCATTCAGTGCAGAGGTGGGTTGCAGCAGGTTCTGACCAGTTCTGGAGAACCTGTAGTGGAAATTTTGAGTAGTTCGGAGAACTGGTAGCAGAAATTTTGAGTAGTTTGGAGAACCGGTAAATACCACCTCAGACTGGCCTCGCCCCCATCTATTCTCTGCCTCCCGAATCCAGGGGTGGGTTCCGGACCTTCTTACTGCCTGTTTGCTCAGGGACGCACCACACGGGCACACACGCTGCGCGGGCACGCGTGTCTTGCGCACTGCATGGGCAGTCACGTGTGTGCATGTGCAGTACAAAAAAACAGCTTATGCGCATGTGCAGAAGCAAAAAACAAGATGGCGGCGCCTATGGCGGCGCAAAGAAAACCGGCTCGGGGGCGTGGCAAGCCTGGGTTGCTGCCGGTTCTAGCAACCCAGGCTGCCACGTTACTAACGGTTCTATAGAGCCGGTCCGAACCAGTAGGAACCCACCTCTGCCCGAGTCCCAGCTGATTGGGAGGAAATGGGGATTTTGCAGTAACCTTCCCCTGGAGTGGGGAGGGAATGGAGATTTTGCAGTATCCTTCCCCTGGAGTGGGGTGGGAATGGAGATTTTACAGTACCCTTCCCCTGCCATGCCCACCAAGCCACGCCCAGCCCACAGTAGTAAAATTTTTTGAATCCCACCACTGATTTCAGTGCAATCCATTGTATACATTTCTGCCTTTCCAATGCACCTTGAAAGAAATTAATTCCCAAGTGGTTGCTGTGTAAACTAACAAATTTCTGTTAGAATCTTTGCTGACTGTACACCTGAGAAACATCATAACTTACTTGCTCCAGTGTTTTGAGTCTAAAGGATTCAATATTTTCCAGAATTATCTTCCAATATCTGTCAGAGAAGTGGGGGTTGACTTACTCTCCAAAATATCTGAGGGCAGGACAAGAAGTAATGGATGGAAGATTATGAAAGACAGATGCAATCTAGAATTAAGGAAACATTTCCCAACAGTGAGAATAATTGATCAGTGGAATGGCTTGCCTCCAGATATCATGGGTGCTCCATCGCTGGAAGTTTTCAAGAAGAGATTGGACAGCCTTTTGTCTGGAATGGTATAGCGTCTCCTGCTCAAGCATGGGCTGGACTAGAAGACCTCCAAGGTCCCTTCCAACTCTATTATTCTGTATTCTAAATATATTGCATGTGATTGCAATAGGCCAATAGGCTTACTAATAGAGCTGTCTTTCTACTGAGTGAGGGATTATACAAACTGTCTAACAGAGAAATAAAATGCTGGAATTAGGATTAGAGTTTTATATCAAATATATATAAGTATATAATTGGATAATTCCTTAATTTTCTTGATAAAGTATTTTAAATACTTAAAATATTTAAGAATTTTAAACTTTGGATAGGTATAAGTTCAGTTGCAGTGGAAGGAAATTTTCTTAAATATTATTAACAATAGCTTCAACTATGCAGAAAATTTGGCATGGGATCATTTACTTGTGTATAGTATTTGTGGATTTTCTATGCATGTATTTCATACAGTCTGATTTGCACTTTCTACCAAATACATACACAGTCGAATTACAGGTATTATACAGGTTGCGTATTATACAGGTTGCGTTATTCAGGTGTATTTACCATACAAGATTTTGGAATATATGGATTAAGCTACCTGAAGTATCATAAGGCAAAATAATGAATTCATACTTACAATAATATTGAATTCTTTCTCTTTCACTCACCCCCACCCCTTAACAGGATGCATTACAGATTACAGGGTAAGTACTCTTTCCTGCAAGAATAATATTCTACATTCTACAATTGCCAAAGTAAAACAAAAGGACTGGATACAATCAAAACTTTGCTCTTCAGGTATTGGAAAGACTAGAGAAAAGATGCCTGAGACAAGAACACAGTTGTGAAAGGATACATTTTACCTGGGTTCTCTATATCCTGCCTGTGCCATGGCACCTTGCTTTGTGTCCTACACAATCTCAGCTTGACAGAGAATTTGCTCTTTCAGATTCTTGATTCTTCCTTATTATTTTAATTTTTTAAAAAGAAATCTGACAACGTTTAATCTGTTACTCCTCTTGATGACAATTCCATTCTGAATGAAAGTCATTTGTGTTTTATCTCCAGCACTGGCAGATTCCTTTAGGTAGAAGATTCCGTTCTTTGAAAATGTGGTTTGTGTTCCGAATGTATGGTGTGAGTGGATTACAAGAATACATCCGCAAGGTGAACATATTTTGTTTTACCACTAAAAACTCAGAAAGGAATGGGGCAGGAAGAAAAAAGTGTTTAGTTCACATATTATCTAAAATTAATTTAATGCAGACTCCAAATGTAATATGTGCATCAAAACCAGTTATATGTTGATATTTATAATTTCTGAATTTTGAGATGCAATTTTCCAAAGATGCACTTTTTGTGGAAAAATACAGATAGTCCTCAACTTACAATCAGTCGCTGAAAGTTATGACAGACCCTGGAAAGCTACATATGACTCGGTCCTGAAGTTACAGCTGCTGCAGCCTTGTTGTTGTTAGTTGCGAAGTCGTGTCCGACCCATTGCGACCCCATGGACAACGTTCCTACAGGCCTTCCTGTCCTCTACCATCCTCTGGAGTCCATTTAAGCTCACGCCTACTGCTTCAGTGACTCCATCCAGCCACCTCATTCTCTGTCGTCCCATTCTTCTTTTGCCTCAATCTTTCCCAGCATTAGGCTCTTTTCCAGTGAGTCCTTCCTTCTCATTAGGTGGCCAAAGTATTTGAGTTTCATCTTCAGGATCTGGCCTTCTAAAGAGCAGTCAGGGTTGATCTCCTCTAGGACTGACCGGTTTGATCGCCTTGCAGTCCAAGGGACTCGCAGGAGTCTTCTCCAGCACCATAGTTCAAAGGCCTCAATTCTTTGGCGCTCAGCCTTTCTTATGGTCCAACTTTCACAGCCATACATTGCAACTGGGAAAACCATAGCCTTGACTATACGCACTTTCGGATGCCATGATCTTAGTTTTCTTAATGTTGAGTTTCAAGCCAACTTTTGCACTCTCCTCATTCACCCACATCAAGAGGATCTTTAGTTCCTCTTAACTTTCTGCCATTAGAGTGGTATCATCTCCATATCTGAGGTTGTTGATATTTCTCCCAGCAATCTTAATTCCAACTTTTGATTCATCTAGCCCCGCCTTTCTCATGATGTGCTCTGCATATAAGTTAAATAGGAAGGGCGACAGTATACAGCCTTGCTGAACTCCTTTTTCAATTTTGAACCAATCAGTGGTTCCGTGTCCAGTTCTCACTGTTGCTTCTTGACCCGCATATAGGTTTCTCAAGTGACAAATAAGATGGTCTGGTACTCCCATCTCTTTAAGAACTTGCCACAATTTGTTGTGATCCACACAATCAAAGGCTTTAGCATCGTCAATGAAGCAGAAGTAGATGTTTTTCTGGAATTCCCTAGCTTTCTCCATGATCCAGCGTATGTTGGCAATTTGATCTCTAGTTCCTCTGCCTCTTCGAAATCCTGCCTGTACTTCTGGTAGTTCTCGATCCACATACTGCTGGAGCCTAGCTTGTAGGATTTTGAACATAACTTTACTAGCATGTGAAATGAGTGCAATGGTGCGATAGTTTGAACATTCTTTGGCATTGCCTTTCTTTGGAATTGGAATGTAAACTGACCTTTTCCAATCCTGTGGCCACTGTTGAGTTTTCCAAATTTGCTGGCAAATTGAGTGTAGTACTTTTACTGCATCGTCTTTTAAAATTTTGAATAGCTCAGCTGGAATACTGTCACCTCCACTAGCTTTGTTGTTGCTCAGATTTCCTAAGGACCATTTGACTTCAGCCTACCCATCTTCATTTTTTCAATGAAAAAATCTTCAGCTGCAGCCTACCCATCTTCATTTGTCCTTATGACTGATGGCAGGGATGCAAGCATCCCTCCCCCAACAGTTCCCCGCTGGTCTTAGGACTGATATCCACCACACAAGCTCCACATGCTCCTCTTCACTTAACTTTTGAAAAGTTCTGAAGCCTTCCATAGTGCTGGAATGGGTTACTTTGTCGTTTGTGTGCATGACACAATTCTGGAATCACATTGTATGGTCCAGGGACAAACGTGGGGCCTGGACATTTCCAAAAGGCTGTGCAGACCATGTTAGCGAAACATAAAGGATTGCTTTGTGCCTCGACTGCATGGTGCAATTCTGGAAGCAGCCGCCAATGTTACCAGTGGCTGAATTGCATTCTGGTAGTTGTAAATATTGCCGCCACTTCCAGAATCATGCCATATAGCCACAGGACAAAGCAGTCCATTCCAGCATTCTGGAAGGCCTTGGAGCTTTTTAGAAAATAATGAGAAGGAGGGCATTTAGCTTGGTAAGATGAAAATCTGACCTAAGGCTTGGGGATATCTGATGGGACAGGGAAAAAAGGCTTGTGAGGGGCAGGAAGTGAAGCATGGGGTGTCTTGAGGGGTGGGGGAGGCCTAGGGAAGGTCAGGAGAGGGTTAGAGGTTAGGGTTAGAGGTTAGGGTTAGGGTTAGGTTAGGTAAGGTTAACCCTAACTCTCCCCCATCCCTGAGGCACACTGTGCGCCACTTAATGATGTGCATGACAATTGCATTGGGGAAAGCAGGGATAGGAGAATTATTAAGTGAGATGCTTAATGGCCATCACGACATTAATGGGCAGACTCCATTGTGATTGTGATTGTATCTCTAGGATACTGATATGTACTGCATTCATGAATACAACATACGTATTGAAATGCGTTGAAATATATTTCATATACATAAAATATATATACAATTATTTATAAAGGTATGTCCTCTTTAGTAAAATCGCTTTATCCATGTTTTATCCAAAGGATTTCCCAGGTCCAGATCAAGGTTCTAAGTTTCCAAAGAGATAAAGCCCAATATAGACTAGAAGAACTGTCATGGAAATTATTACAGCAATATATTATAGTCAGATGGAATTTTAAATGCTGGAAGTCAAGTTGGTATATGTCAGTTTGGAATACAGAAAGAATAGACTAGACTAGACTAGACTAGACTAGACTAGACTAGACTAGACTAGACTAGACTAGAATAGAATAGAATAGAATAGAATAGAATAGAATTCTTTATTGGCCAAGTGTGATTGGACACACAAGGCATTTGTCTTTGGTGCATATGCTCTCAGTGTACATAAAAGAAAGGATACATTCGTCAAGAATCACGAGGTACAACACTTAGTGATTGTCATAGGGTACAAATAAGCAATCAGGAAACAATCAATATTAATATAAATC
>QLTV01002867.1:1701572-1713092 GCA_003457575.1 Thermophis baileyi | reverse complement strand
CAGTTTGAGCTTCCTGAGTTGGCGCAGAAAGAACATTCTTTGTTGTGCTTTTTTGATGACGTTTTTGATGTTAGGTGACCATTTTAGGTCTTGAGTTATGATAGAACCTAGAAATTTGAAGGTCTCTACTGTTGATACTGTGTTGTCTAGTATTGTAAGAGGTGGTAGACTGGGAGGGTTTCTCCTAAAGTCTACCACCATTTCTACGGTTTTGAGCGTGTTCAGTTCCAGATTGTTCCGCTTGCCCCACGAGGCTAGTTGTTCAACCTCCCGTCTGTATGCGGTTTCATCGTTGTCTCGAATGAGATCAATCACTGTTGTATCATCTGCAAACTTCAGTAGTTTAACAGATGGATTGTTTGAGATGCAGTCATTGGTATATAGAGAGAAGAGAAGTGGTGAGAGCACACAACCCTGGGGGGCTCCTGTGCTAATTGTACAGGTATCTGATGTGATTTTGCCTAGCTTCACCTGCTGCTTCCTGTCTGTTAGGAAGTTTGTTATCCACTTACAATTGTGTTCAGGTACCGATAGCTGATTTAGTTTAGTTAGAAGAATATCCAGTATGATGGTATTGAATGCTGAACTAAAGTCTACAAAGAGGATCCTTGCGTAGGTCTTTGGAGATTCAAGATGTTGTAGAATGTAGTGCAGAGCCATATTAACAGCATCATCTGTCGATCTATTTGCTCGGTATGCAAATTGCAGGGGGTCTAACAGTGGATCCGTGATGGTTTTCAAGTGGGACATCACTAGCCTTTTTTATGGTTTTCATAACTACAGATATTAGAGCAACTGGTCTGTAGTCATTCAGTTCCTTGATGGAGGGCTTCTTCGGCACTGGGATGATAGTGGAGCGTTTGAAGCAAGAAGGAACATGGCATATCTCTAGTGATTTGTTGAAGATTTGGGTGAAGATGGGGGACTGTGCAAGGAGTATGACATACTTCCATGTAGCAATAGCAATAGCAATAGCACTTAGACTTATATACCACTTCATAGTGCTTTACAGCCCTCTCTGAGTGGTTTAGAATCAGCATATTGCCCCCAACAATCTGGGTCTTCATTTTATGGACCTTGGAAGGATGGAAGGCTGAGTCAACCTTGAGCTGATCAGGACTGAATTACTGGCAGTCAGCAGAATTAGTCTGCAGTACTGCATTCTAGCCACTGTGCTACCACAGCTCATGTAGCCAGATCTGTCCAAGGACATCACCATGCATTCAACATCCAAAACTCTTTGTCCAATGATTTTCCAACTCATAGAGACAGGATTCAGGCTGGGCAGTCAAGGCAGCAGCTGAGAATTAGGAGCAGTGGGGTCAGTTTCTTCTTGTCAGATCTGTTTGCTGTTTCTTATGGTTTCTCTTCTGCCTCATTGATTGATGATTTATATGCCAAAAACAGAACAGCATGGTTGAAGTATTGTTTACTCCCATAAGAATTATATAACTATTGCATACGCTTTCAATGAAGCAAGTTTGTATTCTGTAACCAGTCGAGCTGTAATACAGCCACTAAACCTCAGCCACAAAAATCAATCTTCCTGTTTTATGTAATGTTTTAGTGCCTAGATATAGTAGCCCCAAATATACAGTATATAAAGTGTTGGGCTTCATTGTTTTAAGATAGGAAAAGTAAAATCTGCTCTTCTCTAACTCTCTGACACCATGCCTGTTGTCCATGATTTTTTGAACACACAGAAAGGGACTTTTAAGGTCTTGTTTTGGAAAGTTAAATGCACTTAAAAGTGACCTTGATTTGCTACTCCTTCCTTTTGTCAATTGTTCTGAACTGTTTTAACAGTTCCCTTTTGGAGAAAAGATGAAATAAAATTAGCCCTAAAACACTCTGTTCTCTTCCTATCTTCTTTTTCTTGCATCATTTCCACTCCTTATTTTTTCTTTTATTATTAGAATAATAATATACATCTCTTTTAGTTGTGTTAGCTTTCCTTCTTTTGGTCTTTCTAATATTCTTCCTGCAAAAGTAGCAGTCTGCCTACTTTTGGCAGACTTCCTTAGAAATTCTTCTTCCATTTTCTACAGTTGTTTTTATCTTTTTGGTTAGTTAAAAAGTTCCTGGGCATTTTACAGGTTTCCTAAACCGCCCCTTCTTTTTCTTCCTCATTGGAGTGGTATGCAAATATATTTCCAGTATCATATTTTTCAGACATACCCAACCCTTCTAAAGTCCATATCAACCCAATATTTATATAGTTTATTCATAATTATAAAAAAATATAACCCTTTCTATATGCTGTATATGAACATTGTATCTTCCTAAATCTATATAGTATTGTAGATCTTCAGTTCTCATCCTGTGTTGCAGTATAAATCTTCAAAGCTTTGGCGCCCTCCTCTGATTTTATTAAATACTGCTCATTATAATTGATTAAACTAGATTTTAAAAATTCAGTGCAGTTAACTTTCAAATAAAGCAGTTACATGGTTTGAAAGACGGGTCAAAGAGGCAATTTATGTCAAAATCGAACAGTCCTCTTTCAACGGGGGTGGGGAGAATATGACACCATCTATCTCCAGTCTACCACACAGTCCCTTCAACAGTTCCAACAAGGCTCCACACCCATTTGCACTACTCAGATGACCCTGACGACACAGATAAACCTCCACCTGGCCTCAAAGACTCACTAAAAGAGTGCAAATGACCAGATGTCTGCAAGGAGTATAAATCCTTCCATTCCCCACCATCCAGTCAGAGCTGAAGAAGCTTCTTGGATGAGAAGCAAAACGTCTTCAAAGAAAAGCCAGAGAGTTCAGTTGCCTCTTGAAAAAGCACCTTTGGGACACCAATTAATTGCTTTGTCAGGAAATTTCCCCTTAGTTCTAGATTTAATCTCCCTTTAATGAGCTTCCACCCATTGCTTCTTGTCCTGCCTTCAGGTGCTTTGGAGAATAAGTTGACCCCCTGCCCCTTCTCCGTGACAGCCTCTCAATCACTGGAAGATTGCTATCATTCATCAATAGTCCTTCTCTTTGTTAGACCAGAAATTCCCAGTTCCTACAATTGTTCCTTGTATGCTTTAGCCTCCAATCCCCTAATAATCTTTGTTGCTCTTTCTAGAATCTCAGCATCTTTTTCCTATCATGGTAACCAGAACCGAATGCAATATTCTAAGTGCAGTTGGATAAAGCCCAGTGTTCAAAGCTGTCAAGATCTGTCTGTATATTGAATCCATCCCACCACCTTGCTATCATCTACAAATCTGATGAGTTCCTCTTCTATCCTCTCATCTAAATCTTTTATGAAGACGTTGAAAAATACTGGACCTAAGACAGAGCCTTGAGATACCCCACTGCATGCTTCCTTCCATGTAGATGTAGTTGTACTATATACCACAATATTTCCTTAATCCACTAATTTATAGTAATTTTGTTAAAGAATACAATAAGATTTAACTAGCATGATCTGTTTTTGATAAACCTATGCTGGTTTCACCTATCACTTTGTTCATTGCTAAGTGCTGAAAAAAAATCTGCTGATGGATCATCATTTCCAGAATTGTTCCAGGTATTGATGTCAGGCTGATTGGGCTGCAGTTTCCTGGGTCCATCCCCCCCCCCCACACACACACTTTGAAGACTGGAACCACATCAGCTCTTTTTCCTAGAGCTCATTATTCCACCCTGAGCCAAATTAGCTTGTGGATCTAACATCCCTCAGAAGAACTGCTTTGCCTAGTCATTCCCCCATAAGGAAAAGAAGGCAGGATTACTAGGCATCAGTAAAAAAGAAAAAGTGAGGAGTAACTTTCGCTAGTTTGGTATGTCTTTTCTGATATGGGAAGGCCCATACCTAATATGGGAAAGCTGCTTCTCCTGTGGAAGATGTATGATGCTTTCTGGATCCTTTTCGTCTGTTCAGCTTAGATTACTGATGGGGAAAGATGCTAGTCAGAATATTCTATGGAAGGCAATGGGAGATTGAGTGATTTTATTTATGATGGTTAGTGAAGGCTCATTGTGACCTTTGAATAATATCAAAAGAAGTAAGCATTTAACATTTGAGAAATAGGTGATGTCAGAAAAGAAGTTTTAATTAACATACCATGCCAAGGGAGGCATGCATTTAGATCTGATTTCTGAATCAACTGAAGGCTGGCTCCTTTTTCAGCAGCGTTTTAGGAGTGCTGCCTTCTTTTTAGGTTCAGAAAGAGTGACTGGCCTAAAACCATAAACTGGTGTAAAGCAGGAATAAAATTCAGGTTCCCCCCATTCCTAGTCTAGTATGTTAGCTACCAGGCCAAAGTGTATAGTGCCAGAAGAGCAGTAATGAGGAACGTTTCCTTACAGCACAGATCTTCTATGCCTGGGCTTCCAAACATAACTTACGGATACATAACAGGGGTGGGATTCACATAATTTATCTACCGGTTCGCCCAGCAGCACCAAAAATGTGGGCATGCGCTATATAATGCATTTTGCCATAGTTTATCCTTACCATGCTTCTGACTGCCTATACAGTGTATATATATCCAATCTCATTGGCAGTCATCATAAAATGTGTTCAGCCAGATGGGAGGGAACCAGGGGTGGGTTCTGGCTTACCTTGCTGCCGATTCGCTTCCTCACGCGCTGCGTGGGCGCGCGCATGCACAGTGCTAAAAACCAAATGGTGGCACCTATGGCGCCGCCTATGGTGCCGCCGAGAGAGCTGGTTCGGGGTGGTGTGTCCAGCCGGTCATCGCTGCCGGTTCGGCGAGTGGGGGGAAATTCCCGCTACCGGTTCTATAGAGCCAGTCCGAATCAGCAGGAACCCACCTCTGGAGGGAACAATCCTGCAGTAGGCCAGGTGGAACTCAACAAGTTGCCAACCCCTGAAGATTCCCCTTCTATCGAACTTGTAATGTCCCTATAGGAGATTTTCTTCCATTTTCTCAGGAAAATGCTATTTTCAAACTGGATAATTTGGGCCAGTTTCAGCTTGCCACAGAGTAGCAAAGTAACAGAAGTTTTGTTGCAGATACAGGGGTTCCTAATAAATAGTGAGTCATCTTCAAGCTTCAGCAAGGTAGATCAGCTCTAAGAATTGTATCTGAACAATAACCCAGTCAAATTGCCTTATCAATGATACTGGCAGAACATAATCAAACTAATTCAAGAGTCACCATTTTGGAGAACACAAGATTTACAATGGGACAGGTAAAGCTTTACTATATTACTGGTTGTTTTCTTAGTGGCTAGGCAGGAAGCAGCAGGTATAGCATGAGGCTAAGGTAAGGTAAGGTAAGCTAAGGTAAAGTGAAAACTTTCTCAGGGTGCCTGGCCTTGGAACACTGGTACAAACTGGATCTGGGCCTCTGCCTCTGCCAAACCAGGCAGAGCTGACATTCTGCCCCCCCCCTTGACAGAGACAAAGTCCTGCAAAGGAAAAAAGAAGAGGGGAGGGAGTGACACACAACGTTTCTTAATTAGCAAATAGTTCAATGGGTTTATCTGGGCATCAGTCATGGAATTTTTAAAGCTATTTGCAGGCCTTAATATGTTGGACCTTTCCCCATTAAAAGGATTATTAACCCAGTGAGAACTGGAGCTGCCAAAAACGCTGTATTTCATTGAAACCTGAAATCACCTTCCTTGCATCATGAATCACAACCACCCCTGGACCACATTATGATCAAGGGAGAACAGCACTTTGGAGTCAAAGACATTTTGGACTCTCGTACACATCAGGGAAAAACCCAGTATTTGATAGCTTGGAAAGACTTTCTCCCCTCAGAAACTGAATGGGTCCCAACATATTAAGGCCTCCAAACTCTGTAAAAATTCCATGTCCGATACCCAGATAAACCTCACTGAACTGGTTGCTAACTAACAAATTTTGTGTGTGTCTCCCTCTCCTCTTCTTTTTTCTTTTGCAGGACTAACATCTCTATCACAGGGGGGGTGGGGGATGTCAGCTCTGCCTGTTTTGGCTTGGCGCCTCACAGGCATCCTGCCATTAAATGCTAGAAGGGGGGAAGGATGTAAGGGCAACGAAGCTGTGTGTGTATGTGATGAGAAATAGGGAGGGGGGAATGATGAGAAATAGGGAGGGGGGAAAGACCAGAACAGCCTGGATCCAGTTTGTACCAGCAACCTTGAGGGATGGGGTGAATTCTACGGCTTCTACTCCCTTCAGGGCGGTCTCACGGTTTTGTTGTGGTGGTTTCACTGATTTTTTTTTGCAGGACCATGAGTTGCCTTTTGGGTTGGGCATGCAGCTCAGCAGTTGGCAACTCGATGCCCCTTCTTCCCACAACTAAAACAACCAGTGGATCATCGGCATGGGTTCTGCTCACGTGGCGGTGGTTTTAGAGCCTCTTTCTTTTCAGGGAGGGATCTTCACCACCCACGGCTTGGTTGGTATATGGATCAAGCAGGTTGATTTCCACTTCCTCTGCTAGCACATACCAGCCGGGGGGGGGGTGTGCCTCTGGAAATACAGTTGTTGTAGACCTTGTCATTTAGCCCATCTCGGAAACATCCGATCAAGATGTCTTCTGGCCAAGTAGGCAGTTGCCAGGCCAGGTTGTGAAACTCCTGGGTGTACTTGGCGACTCCCTGCACCCTTGGATGATGGTCTTTAAGCAGTCTCAGGCTTTGCGATTGACTATGCAGTCTTCGAAGCACTTACGAAGTGCGGTCATGAAGGGGTCAAAGTTTCTCAGCTCTGGGGCATCGTCATTGTGGAAGGTGACCATCCATTCTGCTGTGGTCCCCTCCAATGACAAGGTCACGCACCGCACCTTAGCATCTTCTGTGGCTATTTCTGGACTATACTCTTACATGTATGTCCAAACCTGCACCAGGAAGAACCCCAAATGCTTGGGGTCTCCATTGAATTTTACTCCCAGGGCTGATGTCTTGTGTCCTCTCTGCCATGCTGGTGCTGTCCCTGTACCTGGTGCAGGCTGGGCTATATGTTAAGGAATTGTGCAGAGTAACCTCTGGGCCCTGAAGGTTTGCACAGTTCACCGTAATGTTGCAGTAGATATGAGTAATGATTCAGTCAATAACCAGATCCTTAAAGTGTAAAAGTAGTTTACTTAAAGAGATAGCACAGTCCAAATAACAGTCCGAATCATACATGTTTAGTCAGTCAGTATTCAGAAGTACAGCAGTCTTCTTACCAGCCTTTCTTTGTCTTAATCAGCAAACAAAGATTTCAACTATCAGAGATAGCTAGCTACACACAGAGCTTTCAGCATTGAATCAGCAAAAGAGAGTGAACTAACCATGTTCTCTAGCTCCCTCTTATGGCCGTTACTGCCAGTCAGAATGCACCAATGCATTTAAAGCAATATTACATATATACATTAAACAGTGATTTGTGGCTTGTTTATATTAACCAACCCAACCGTTTGGACAGAGTCCTAACACTATGGACCAGGTGTTGGGGCCTTTACTGCTGCTGAGGGGCTCGCTGCAGCTACTATCGTGGCAGCAGAGGTGGTTGCCCCATCACTCACTGTGGCTGGATTGGCTGGTCAGTGGGGTGTGCTGCCCGGATTAGGGCCTCTCGTGCTTTGAGGTTACCAAAAGCCCATTCAGGAACTTTATGGCTTGCTCCAATATCCAGTCCTCTCACTCTGGCTCACTGCACTCGATTCTACCTCCAGTTTCTCCAGCTCCACTTGCATCTCTTGCTGATGGCTACCAAGGCCCCCCATGGGTGAATGTCACTCCCATGAGTTTCTCTTCCCACTCTTCCTTTTTCTGATCCTGAGGGACCATCGGGGTCTTGGTGGGTCGTCCTCTCCCAGCCACTCAGATAGATCCAACCCTCCAGGAGGGGGTTTCAAGGATGCCTCTCCCCAGGCTTCTTCCTGATTGCTTCTTTGAGCTGACATCGTTTGCATGGTCCCCATGGTAAAGGGAATTTTCTCTCTGGGTTGACCACAACTGCAGAGCTAACCTAATGTCACACCTGCCCCAATCTGATACTTTGGGAAAGAAAGACCATTTGATTAAAATAAAGGGTTCTTTTACTAAAGGTGTTGGCTGCAGTAAAGTCAGGCTAGCTCTGAATTTTGCTGCACTCAAAAAATACAGAAAGGTTCACCCCCTGCCCATCCCTTCATTGAGCAGTCCATTTTCAGCCAATCAGAACTTGCAAAAATGTTTTGAAAACATCGAGACATTTGGGGAAATCCGCATATTTTCTCAGGGTGCCTGGCCTTGGGATTGGATTTGGATTGGATTGGATTTGGATTGGATCCGGGCTGCTCTGGTGTTTATCACCTGTCATTCCTCCTCCCTATTTCCCATCATACAGACACACACACACACCCCTCTTTATTGCCCTTACATCTTCCCACCTTTTTTTCCTAGCCTTTGATGGCAGGATGCCTATGAGCAGGGGTGGGTTCTACTTACCTTCCCTACCGGTTCTGATCGTGATGGAAGTGCGCGTTTTGTGCGTGCACGCAAGCGAAGCAAGCACCCCCCGTCACATCATGAAAAACACCAGAAATTACCCTCTGCCCATGCGCAGAAGCCTTTGCGCATGCGCAGAGGGTTATTTTTCAAGCCGTGGCGACTGGTTCAGGGGCGTGGACTGCCAGTCTTTGCTGCCGGTTCGGCGAGCGGCGGTAAATTTCCGCTACCGGTTCTAATGAACCGGTCTGAACCAGCAGCAACCCATCTCTGCCTATGAGGCACCAAGCCGAACCAGGCAGAACTGACAGATGGATTGAGAACATACATACACACACATGTAAAACCTTTGTTGCATGGCACATAAAAGAGTAGATGGGGAGAATGTTCTTTCCAATTCTGCAATTCTTGTTTATGTTTTGGATGAACACCAATTCCATAACTGACATAACTTCTCTTTATTGTTTTAGCATGTTAGGATAGCACATGAATTTAAGGACTTGGTGCTACAAGATGATCGATTTGAAATTTGTGGTGATGTCATACTGGGCTTGGTATGCTTCCGATTAAAGGTAAATGTGGATAATTTTTCAATTCCTATAACCCTTGCTTTGTTTTAACACTTTGCTTATACAATAATTTATAGGAAATCAGAGTTTCTTACTGAGAGCTAAAGCTAAAGCAGCTATTTCTATTGTCTGACTTATATTTTGATTTATAGGATGAATGTAACATTCATACAGTTTAATTAATCAGTTTTTATATTTAATCACTAATTGAATATTTGGATTTCTCAGATCTCTGTGGAATGCTTCTTATCTTACATTTCTAAAAGCTTACTTTACACTTCAAAGACAACTGTATTAGCCTTTATGACATTCTTTTTGCTTTTTCTTGAAATGTCTTAAATATACTTGGTGATCAGAGCTTTCCCAGATGGCTGATGCCAACTCTTAACTATGAAAAACTGCAGCACCTTCTTTAGATGAGTGAAATTGTTATCAGTCATTAGTGAGGCTTTTCTATATTTTCAGCACTGATTGAGTATGATAGTTTTTATAGAATGTTTCCAGTACTCTTAAAAATATAATCAGCTTTCTTAATACCAATTATGACAAGGAAGATCAAAAAACATCCCTTAAACACAGTGACCCTTAACCACATTTTTTTTTACATTTTGAGAGATAATAGTTTGTGATCATTAGCTTATCGCTTGAGTAGTGACACACTAAGATTTTATATGATTAAACAGGTGAATACAGTTTATAAAAAGCAAAGAAAATTAAGGAAATTAACCTTTCGATTGCCCTCATTATCAAGCAAAGCAGCTTTTTTTTCCTTTCTGGCATGCTAGATGTCCTTCTTTTATGCAGTTTTCTATTAAATTCAAGGCAATACACATATATACAGTATGACCTGTTATAAAATTAAAAAAATTGAAAAAACCTTCCCTCTATAAGAAAACATTTTGATGGGAAAGGTGAAATAAAACAATTAGATTGAAGAATGTGGAATAGATAGTACCACTACCAGAGAAATTTGCAGTTGACTGGCCAACAGCACACAGTGGCTAGTCCTCAATGGAACTGTATTTATGTGGAGGGAAGCATGCAGTGCTCAGGGTACTGTCTTGGGTCCAGTGTTCTTTAAAATCTTTATAAATGACGTAGATGAGGGGTTTGAAGGGGTGCTCATCAAATTTGTGGATGACACAAAGCTGGGGGAAATCACTAACACTTTAGAAGGTAGACTTATGATACAGAAGGATCTTTCTTGACCGAGTTGACTAGCTATCCAACAAAATGCATTTCCGTGGTGAGAAAGGTAAGGTCCTACACTTAGGAAAGAAAAATAGTAGTACCTGGCTCAATAGTAGTATCTGTGAGAAGGATCTGGGTGTCCTTCACTGGATCACTGCTTAAGTATGAGTCAGCAGTGTGCTGCAGCTGCCAAAAAAGCCAATGCAGTCCTAGGCTGCAACAATAGAAGGATAGTGTCAAGATCACAAGAAGTTGTAGTACTGCTCTGTACTGCACTAGTGAGGCCATATTTGGAATATTGAGTCCTGTTCTAGTCACGATACAAAAAAGATGCTGAGGCCCTAAAAAGAGTGCAGAGAAGAGCACCAAAGGTGATTATAGGTCTGGAGGCTAAATCATATGATCAATGGCTAAGGGAACCAGGTACTGTATGATTAGCCTAACAAAAGAGAAGACTTAGGGGAAACCTGATATCAGTCTTCCAATACAAAGAAGGGGGGTAGATTTATTCTTCAAAGCACCTGAGGACAGGACAAGAAGCAATGGATATAAACTTGTTAAAGTGAGATCTAACCTGGAAATAAGGAGTAATTTCCTGACAGTGAGCACTGTTAATTAGTGAACCAGCTTGCCTTCTGGAATTGTAGGTATTTCATCGCTGGAGGTTTTGAAGAAAAGCTTGGACAACCATTTGTTGTAAGGACTCCTGCCTTGGGCAGAGGTTTGGACTAGAAGACCTGCAAGGTCCCTTCCACCACTATGACTCCACAAAATTATATTTTCCAAAAAATATAGATCTGCCAGTGAAAACAATCCTATGTTGATTTATCTTTTCCACAGTTTCTAACATTCTAACATCACATTCAGTGCCTTGCATCTCTATATATCTTTATTTACTACTGATGGGATTAGGACAGGGGTCTGCAACCTTAAACACTCAAAGAGCCACTTGGGCCCGTTTCCCACAGAAAACAAAACGGGAGCCACAAAACCTGGGTGGGCATGGCCAACTCGACATCACTCACTCCCACCCAGTCACATGACCCCCCCGCCACACCTACCCAGGTTTTGTGGCTCCCCGTGTTTCATTTTCTACGGGAAATAGGTATCTCCCTCTCTCTGTCTCTCTCCCTCTCTCATCTCTCTCTCTCATCTCTCTTTTTCTCTATCTCCCTCTCCCTCCCTCCCTCTCATCTTTCTCTTTCTCTCATCTCTGTCTTTTTTTCTCTCTATCTCCCTATCACACTCTCTCTCATTTCTCTTTCTCTCTGTGTGTGTCTCTTTCTCTCTCTCATCTTTCTCTTTTTCTCTCTGTCTCCCCCCCTCTTTCTCTCTCTTTCTCTCTCTCCTTCTCCCTCTCTCCCTCCCTCTCCTCGAATACC
>QLTV01002867.1:1687404-1701135 GCA_003457575.1 Thermophis baileyi | reverse complement strand
GGGCTTCTCCTTCCATCCTGCCCTTCCCCCTGCTCCCTTCTCCCCACTCAATACTACTTCGGGACAGAGAAGTGCGCGCTGGAAACGCGTGTTGGGGCGACGGCGGAGCGCATCTTCTGGCACTCGCCTGCAACTCTTCACGCTCCTCCAGGCCTGGCTTGCTGAGGGGGGGAGCAGCCCTGACATCTCTGCTTCCCCCCCCCCCACGGCCCCAGCCATCGCTGCCTGGGGAAGGAACAGGAAACAGAAAGCAGCGCGTTTCAAAAGCGGAGAACAGCGTTCCGCTGCGAGAGCTGGGCCAGGCCTCTCTGCCGTCCAACTCACCAATGGGGCTGCTTCTGCCAGGCCATCTCCCCCCCGCTGGGCTGTTGTGCTCAGTGCTCGGCGGGGGAGGGGAGCGCTTCCCCATGCTGCCCCCTTCTTTCTCTTGGCCCTGCCGACAAGGGAGGAGGAAGGCCAGGCTTCGGGGATGGCCCTCACCCCGCAAGATCCGCCCCCACCGTTCTCTCCCAGCCTCTTTGCTGGAGGCAACAGCAAATGTACCACAATGAAGATGAAATGCTGTTGCCGCGCAAAGGCAAGTAGCGGGGTGCTTTGCTCCCACACTAAGGTTCCGGCCATGCCACTGCCGTGACAGGGTGACAGAGAGCTACAGCAGAGGGCCCAAAGAGCCGCATGCAGCTCCGGAGCCGCAGGTTGCAGACCCCTGGATTAGGACAATGGTGGTATATTGATTCTGGGTCCTGTGAACATGGGAGAAGAAAGGGGGCACTTGAAGGAAGTACCATGGTCTTTGCAATCTGTTATATTCTAACAGGCTTCCCACATGAGATACATTCAGTCTCTATGACTGTAGGAAAGCTATACTACTGCTGGGTAAACAATATATTTATAACTAACAATATATTTAGAAAGACATTGACCTTTTCTCTGATAGAATACAAAGCCTTTAGATCAGGGGTGGGTTCTAACTTACCTTGCTGCCGGTTCGCTTCCTCCTGCGCCGCGTGGCCGTGCCTCGTGGGCGCGCGCGCATGCACAGTGCAAAAAAATAAAAAAAATTTTAAAAAGCCAAAAACAAGATGGCGATGCATGTGCAGTGCCGGAAACCCAGCTTCTGCGCATGCACAGAAGAAAAAAAGAGAAAAAAAAAGAGGAAAAAAAATCAATTTTTTTTTTTAAAAAAAAGAGATGGCGGTGCCCACGGACTGGCACCGACCGAACCGGATCCGTGATGTCACCAGCAGGTCGCTACTGGTTCAGGCGATCTGGTCCGAACCAGGAGGAACCCACCTCTGCTTTAGATAAACCATTAATTAATATAGTCTGACAACTTTTAACTTACCTTTTTATATCGTAATTAGAGCAGTGAGTACAGCTATAACTGGACCTAGGAAAAACCTGGAACAATTATTTAGCATGAAGAATATGCTCAAATTAAAAACTTGGCAAAAATGACTAAATATGTTTTCTGATGAATTTCCCACACTGTTAACCTAAGACTGTGAATTCAAGGGAAATGAAGTTGCAACTGAATGTGGATGTTTGTATGTCTTCTATGATTATGAGATGAATATCAATTTAATGGGCAGGGAATGCTGGGATCTTTATCAGTCTACCCTCACCTCAGGGGTGGGTTCTAACTTACCTCGCTGCAGGTTTGCTTCCTCCCATGCCGCGTGGCCGCGCTGCATGGGCACAGTGCTGAAAATTCACAAAAAAATCCCCCCCCCAAAAGCCAAAAACAAGATCGTGGCGCATGCGCAGTGCCGGGGACTCGGCTTCTGCGCATGCGCAGAAGAAAAAAAAATAGCAAAAAATAGCAAAAAATAAAATAAAAATCCCACCCAAAAAAATTTCCTAAAAAAAAGATGGCGGCGTCCATGGACCGGCACCGACAGAACCGGCTCCGTGATTTCACCAGCAGTTTGCTACTGGTTCTATAAAACCGGTGCGAACCGGTAGGAACCCACCTCTGCCTCACCCACTGGAACTCACTGGAGTTACTTCACAACAGTCACTTTCTCTTACCAAACTCACCAGGATTTTTGGAGAAAAAATAGGTCTTATATGATACTTAGGTATAAACACATGTGACAGTACCTTGCTAAATATAGTTCCTGTCTTTTATTTCCATGTCTTTTTCCCACTACACTTATATTTATGTAGATTTTGAACCAATCAAAAAACCCCAAACCCTACATTTAAAAAAAATTCCTTTCCTCCAAATGAAGAAAACAGCTTGCAAGAACTTTGTTGCTCTTCTCTCATTTATCTTTGTCCATACCTCAACCTAGGCATTTTGTTTGCATTATAAAACATAGTGCAAATCATTCTTTCTATGGGAAATAGTACCGCTTTACACAGCAATAGTGAGGCCACACTTGGTGTCCAATTCTGGTCACCACGATACAGAAAAAAATGCTGAGGCCCTAGAAAGAGTGCAGAAAAGAGTAACACAGATGATTAGGAGTCTGCAGGATAAATTATATGAGGAATGATTAAGGAAACTAGGTATGTGTAGTCTAATGAAGAGAAGGATTAGGAGTGACATGATAGCTGTCTTTTGGTACACAAAGGGCTGCCACTGACATGTGGGGGTCAACTTATTCCCCAAAACACCTGAGGGTAGGACAAGAAGTAATGGATGGAAACTCACTAAAGAGAGATGCAACCTGGAACTAAACAGAAACTTCCTGATAGTGAGAACAATTAACCAATGGAACAGCTTGTCTCCTGGAGTTATGGGCGCACCATCACTGGAGATTTGCAAGAAAGAAAAGTCTCCAGCCATGGGCTAGTCTAGACATGGGTTGGACTAGAAGACCTTCAAGGTCCCTTCCAGCCTGATGATTCCATGATTGTATGAATTGTAGTTTTATATTAGACATGAAACCAGCTGGGTGACTTTGGGCTAGTTGCTTTCTCTTAATCCTAAGAAATAGGTAATGACAAACCAAAATTTTTTGCCAAGGAAACTGCAAGAAATAATCCATGCTGCTGGAGTCAACACTCTTTCATACACACAATTATGGAATATTTTTTAATGTATATATTATGTACATTATATATAATATTATTGATTATATTATTTATATATATGTTATCGGCAATGTGTGAAAAGCTGGCATTATACAGAATGCCTAAGGTATCTACAGACGGTGAGGTTTTTATGCAAAATATGAAATATTTGTGCTATTTTAATATGCTACACACTTTCCCTAGACATTATTTATAATATCTAGGCATTATGCAGAATGACAAGAATGACTGTTTTATGGAATTCTGGAAAATTTAAAGAATATCGGTATGCTCAGCTATTTTTAATTGTCAGTAACAATCTAGAATCATTGCAAAAATGCCATCCAATTGCATACAGTGGCAACAAAAGAAATTTTCTTTTTGTAAATCCATCTCAGAGAACAACTACAACATGTTGAAATTACTCTAGCGTTTTAACTGATGCTTCCATAAAAATTCCTTTACCTGAGTATTGCCCCAATTGGGCAGCTGAAGCTCAAAACAAAACAAAACTTCTGACATGTTTGGCCAGCTAACAAATTAAGTGGGCTTCTTAGCTTAGCTTAAAGCTGTGTAAAGCAGGTAGGAAATTGATTAGGGTCCCCAATCACATTTTTGATTGGAATCACTCCTTGCATTTTCCCCACTGCCTGGAGAACAAGCCACAGGTTGCTCCAGGAAAGAGTCATGAAAAGGGTTAGGATTATGATTAGGTTAACCGTAGCTAACTCTTTTCAAAACTCTCTTTTCATACTTTGAACCCTAACCCTTTATTGAAAAGACATATATAAAAATGGAAAAAAGAAATGCTAAATAAAACACAGGGCTTTCTTACTGGAAAAAAAAAACAAGAGAAAAAGACTAGCATTCACCTACTTGTTGCAACAAAGAAGGCTAGAATGGCAGGAGTATTTTATATTTTGCCTTTTGACATTGTCTAGGAAATGTGTGAGATATTAAGCATTTCTTACTTTGATGTCCTATTTTGGCATTCTATAAATTTTCTAGGCATTCTATATATAATCCAGTAAATATGTAATGCATTGAGCAATGACACTGCAATTGAAAAAAAATAAAATTCACAGACAATTGAAGCTAGAATTTAGTATATATTACTATTTGTAGAATATAAAAAAGTAGGTATGTTGCAGTGGTTTCCATTGCTGATGTTATAATTTAGATTTACCTTTCACATTTCCTCTAAGAACCTAGTGTGGCTTTTATACTATTCTTTCCACCGGTTTTTCCCCCCAGGAGCAACCCTGTGAAATGGGTTGATATAAAAACAATGCCTAGCCAAAAGGCCTGCTGGATCTGAGTCTTCCTATATCCTAGTTTATTCAGCATTATACCACAGAGTCTTTCTTATTTACTAGTGGAGATTGACATTTGTATTTATTGAATAAAATTATATTTATGCATGCTTGGAAGAAGCAAGATTCCCTGCAAAGTTCAAGGTCTGCTATTGAATATATGTACAAAAGGATATTCTGCTTAATTTGTTTTATAAGATGCTATCATAATAAGCTCCTTTTAAAATGAATGGACTGAACTGTGGCATGAATTTGGAGTGTACCAAATTATTTAGAGCAGTAATCTGCACAAACTATTTATAGCAGTGTTTAAAATATATCAGTTAGCCAGATATATGGATGTAATTTGAGAATATTTTCTCAGGACAGATTCAACCATAGTTTCAACTGGATAATTGTGAGCATCCTAGACCAAGCTAAATAAAAAAAATGCTAGAGAATTCCTGGAAACTTGGCTTTCAGAGAAATCAGCTATCAACAGACACAGAAACCACATTTACACACCATCCAAAAGAGACAATAAAATACCTAAGAAGATACAAAAAGATCACAAGACATCCTCTCCAGCAGCCTACACCCAGATAAGCAGGGATTAACAGGGAGCAAACCAGAGATGGGTTCCTACCAGTTCGGACCGGCTCTATAGAACCGTTAGTAATGTGGCGGCCTGGGTCGCTAGAACCGGCAGCGACCCAGGCCTGCCACGCCCCCGAGCCGGTTCTCTCGGCGGCGCCTATGATGCCGCCATCTTGTTTTTTGCTTCTGCGCATGCACAGAAGGTTTTTTTGTACTGCGCATGCGTGCGCATGTGCAAAGCATGCACACGCACCCACGACCCACCCACGTGGCACGCAATGCGTGTGCCCCTGCGCGTCGCGTCCCTGAGCAAACCAGCAGTAAGAAAATCCAGAACCCACCCCTGGAGCAAACCCCACATTCATTAGCACCATGGACTTTAAATCCTTGACAGCCTCTCAGCATCATAATGCCCCCTTGTGTCCAGTGGTTATATGATGCTGAAGAGTCAGTGCTCTTGAATTTAAACTTTCAACAATTTATCTGATATGCTTATACATTTTATATTAAAGGATCATCAAATAGTTTGCAATAAAAACAGCAATATAATTCATAATAAACCAAATGCATTAAAATAACATTTAGTAAAACCTATTCATTAAAAAATAGGATTGTAAAGAGGCAGAGGTTAGTAGTTGATATTTCTAGTCATGGGTATCTCTTGAACTCCATTGACAACAATCAATTTAGGAGCATGCCAAATGATATCCATGTTCTTTCTGAGTGATTATTATCCTTTGTAGAACAGGTAAGTCTTTCAATATTGAACTCTGAAATTGTTCATTCAGAAAGTTTCCATCTTACTGGGATTCTGCTTTAGCTTATTGGCTTTCATTCACTCCATTACTGCATTTAAACACATCCTGCATTTAGGATGTGCTCAATTTCTCCTGATTAAGTTCTTCAGAAAAGTAGAGATGAGTGTCATATTTATATTAAACATAGAACTTAGAATCATACTGGGAATGATAAATAGTACTGGACATAGAACAGTGCCCTGGGGTACCCCACAGGATAATATTTATAAGATAATCCCTTCAACTAGGAGTAACCCATTATCCCTTCAACTTGGAGTAAACCATTGTAACATGTTGCCCCCCAACCACTCCCTCATAGAATATAATCTAGGAAATGTTATTGATCCAACAGGATCAACAGAGTTGCATTCCCTCTGTCTCCTTTTTTTCAAGATATCCGGGTGACCATGCCTAGTTCTGTTCCAAAACCAGGCTTAATTCAAATTGAAAAAAAATATGAATAATTTGTGTCTGTGCAGATATTATCTTTTGTCCCAAGAAGGGGTATCTGTGACTGGATATTAGTCAGAAAAAATTCTGGATTCAATATTTTTTTTCCAGAAGTGGGTAAATTTAAAGGCCCCATTCCATCATGCAAAAATGCTTTCTCCCCTCTCTGGATCAACCAGTCAAGTCCCATTGGTTAGCTCAAATGAACCCAAATGGTCAAAGGTCAAGAAACCATGTAGAAGGCTACATGGTTACAAGTCTACATCCTTTTCTTTAGGCCTCATTGGCTGAAATAAGCTGGACCTAATGGTATTCTGAGTACCTCAATATATATTGCGTGAAAAGCAATCAACATAAATATGAACAATGTTATTCTTGTCTTACAAATTGTAACAGGTCCACAAGGGCTTAAAAGTATCTCTGACACAACTTCAAGAATGGCATGTATTAACATGAATAACTATTATTCCATATTTTATCATTATTCTAGGGCAGCAATGAACTTAATGAAGTGCTTCTTAAAAACATAAATGATGCCAGGAAGATTCATCTTGTTCCATGTCATCTGAGAGGAAAATTTGTGCTGCGTTTTGCAATTTGTGCCCGCACAGTGGAATCTTCCCATATCCAGTTTGCCTGGAAGCACATCACAACAATGGCAAGTGTACTTCTGAAAACACAAAAACAGAGTACTGAATAAAAGACAAAAGGTTGGATTCAACTCTAAATGTAAAGGATAACATAAATTCTGTCTTGTCTGATACTTGTCTGTCACTACCAGGAACATACAGTGCTGTAATTAGATTGAGTAGGTTTATAGATAAAAGCATAATACTGATAATCTTCATTTAATGACCACTTGTTCAGTGACCACTTGAATTTGTGATAGCATGCACTCAGGGGTGGGTTCTGGATTATTTTGCTGCCGGTTCACTCAGGGTCGCACTGTGTGCGCCCGCAGCAATCAAAAAATAGCTTCTGTGCATGCAGAAGCCAAGATGGTGGCGCCCACGGAGACACCGACAGAACTGGCTCCATGACATCATCGCCGAGTTACTAACGGTTCTAAAGAACTGGATAGAACCGGTAAGAACCCACCTCTGCATGCACTGAATGGTAGTTATGAATAAGCCTTATTTTTATGCTTGTCAGTGTCTTGTGCTCATGTGATTGCTGTTTGCAATCTTATTTGCCTGCTTCTGACAATCAAAGTCCATCGAGAAGCCGGCAGGATGTTGCAAATGGTAACACATGACATCCTTGCTTAACAATCTGTAGTTATTTTCATAACAACCAGAGCATCAGAAATGCTGTTGCTAAGTGGCCCAGTTATGTGACATCAAGCTTTATGACAATGCTGCTTAGTAACAAATTCTGGTTCCAATTATTGTTGTTAAAGGAGGGTTACCAATAATGGCTATTGGTGTTCAGAGGCCAAATGCCAAAAACCTTATCATTGTCCCAATATGTACAAACCTGACTGTAAGCCCTGACAATTATGATCTTCTCCTGTTTGGCCCCAACATCTTCTAGGTCATGGCTATTGGCAGAATATAAAAGTGAATCAATCTGCCTGCAATAATCTGTCTTTTTAGGCCAGTGATGATGCCTTGTGGCAGATGATACCAAATCATAAAGATCAGAACTATCAGATAAATGTTTGCTCAGCTAGAAGACTCTGTTGTCACTTGTTGCAGTGCAGCAAATTAAAAAATGACATTTGAAGGGATGGTAGACAGTGCCACTGCTTCTTTTCTGATAACATTCGCCTTACCTCTGACATTGCAATTTTCGTCTCAGCCTTTGAATATTTTCATTTTCAGGTTTTTCCTTTCTAGCATTCCTTTTTTTCTTTTTGATAAAGAAAGGGGTTCTCTGAGAAAAAAACTGGGTTTTATTGCTACCTCTTCTTAACTTTAGTTATTTAAACAAATAGGCTTTTAATGAACTGAAATTATTTGAAGACCATTTATTGAATTAAGAAACGTTTGGTCCAACAAATGATAATTGGGGTAAAACTATGTAACCTTGCCCAACCATGCTTTCTCTTGTTATAGATTTGCAAGTATAGAGAATTATTGATGATACTTTAAAAAAATGATGAAAATATTGATAACTCGATCAGTCGCCTCAAACTGGCATATAAACATATAAACATAATAAATAAATAAACTCAAGACTAGCACCATGACTCTAATTGAATTACAATACTGTTGCAAGTTAATGTTTCTGTGTAATTTTCTTGAAGTAATTGTGCCTTGCATTATACCCATTATATGACAGATCCTGATTTATGATTTCTACTGTTATAAAATCAAATGTACTAGAGTGTATTTTTTTCTGTATAAATGCTTATTTATTTATGCCTCTAGAATGTTTCCACTGAACAGGATCTTAGGGCTTGCTTGATCCTCTAAAGCAATGGTGTGAAACTCAAATACAATATTAACTTAGAAAACCACCACATTTGTCTATTTCTTTTTTAATTAATACATCAACACATTGTAATCAGATATGAATTAAATATTACTAATACACAAAAAAGAAAAGCATTATTATGAATTTGACTATTTGTTTTCAATATTTATGGCTATATATATTTCCTCACCACCTCACTCTGAGCTTCCTCCTGGACTATTACCAAATTATTGCACAAATCACCTCCTCACCTCTTATTCCCACTTACTACCTCCTTGCTTTTATTTCATGTGCAGAAAAGATTATTTTGTCCAAACCAGGTACACATTTGTGTACTATGCAAGAATATGAGTTAATTGGACACCCAATGAATTTGTCTTTGGTGCATATGCTGTCAGTGTACATAAAAAGACAAGATACATTCGTCAAGAATCATGAGGTACAACACTTAATGATTGTCATAGGGTACAAATAAGCAATCAGGAAACAATCAATATTAATATTAATATAAATCATAATATATAAAATAGCGACATGATAAAGTATTTCTTAAAGTATAAAAACTAGAATAGTATGTTACATACTTGCTTGAAAATGATCCCTTGCTTGAAAGTGATCCCATTTTGGACATCTGACAACTGCCCCATTTTTTAGAAGCGACATGAGATGTTTTTTCTTCCTCAAAAAAGAGGTGACTGATCCAAGGTCATCTAACTAGCTTCATGCCCTGGGCAGGATTAGAACTCACCATCTCTTGGTGTCTAATCTGACAAATTAACTACAATATAGTATTACACAAAACTGGGTCCATATATAGGGGCTTACAGATTAGATTAGAATACAATCAATTCTTTTTTTTCTTGGAATGTGATAGTGTAATGAAAGATTTTTTTAAAAAAGTAAAAGCATACCAAAAGCATCTGAATCATCTTTTTATCCCATTTTCCCCCTTCTTCTATTGAGGCATCCCAATGTATTTAAACTTCAAATTTAAGTTTGAGAAACTTGAGAAAGTTATTAATGATCACAAACCTTCAAATTTAAGTTTGAGAAACTTGAGAAAGTTATTAATGATCACAAACCTTGTTTGAAACTCAACAAATATTTTGGAGGGAGAAGAGACATGAATGCAACCTGTTTTACACAAGTGCTTTGTAGGAAGAAAAATCCAATCTGGTTCAAAGCTAGGAGAAAGACATTGGAAATAAAATGGCTGGTTGGAAAGAAGGTCTCTGTTTATTGGGTTTCCAGAATCCTTTGTGAAAGCAACATGTAAAACGAGGACCCAGATTTTGGGGGGCAATATGCTGACTCTGTAAACCTCTTAGAGAGGGCTGTAAAGCACTGTGAAACAGTATATAAGTCTAAGTGCTTTTGCTATGTTTCTGAGGTAGCTGACAAAATGGCTGAATGAGTGGATGGATTTTTATGGGTTTCTGGGGTTTGGTGATTGAGATGCTCCAGAGGGTTGGTTATGCAATGTAGTGAGCCTTGTGTCTTTTACTATTTCAATGGTGGTGGGTTAATCCTATTATGTCCTAAAGGTCATGTCCTGTCCTTAGAATTTGGATGGGGGAATGTAAATACTTAATCCCATCAGCTCCAGCCTGGGGGAGCTGGGCTGAAGGCATTTTGTTTATGAATAGGCTGGCCTGGATCTTTTAATGGTCACACAATATCCATCTCTAAAGACTTCAGGGTTCTGCTTGAGGCAGCTTGAGTTTTCCTATAGCAGGAAATATTTCCCTTTGGGGAAATATAATACTCTGTCTCTTTTAATATTCCCCAAAATATTTCATTCTCGGGGGGGGGGGTGTCCCACAGCTTCTTTGTGCGCTGGACGCTCTGGGAATCAGGAGTGAGCCAGCTACCAATGCAAAGCTGTCTGTCTGCTGTCTGGGGAAATGGTACCAGCTCGCTGCTTTAGCTTCTTTACAGTAGCACAGGCATTTGAGGCTGCAACAGAGAAGACTCAGAGCACAGCCTCTTCTTATCCCATGCTGGAGCAACTATGAGCAATCGTCCATGCACGACTCCTCATGAGTTGGTGATTTGTCCCTAAATTTATTATTGTTTTGAAATGTAGTACTATCTATGTCTTCTTGTGTTTTTATTTTATTTTCTTATGTATTATTCAATTGTGTTTTAATGGAAAAATTAAACTGAATTTATGGCAAAACAATTCTTCCTCAAAGTGCAATCTCAATATTTGAGCAGCGTACAGCCATAAAACATGAATTGGAGACATTGAAAACAGATATAGCTGTTTTTCTTCAAAAGCCTCTGTAACAGGCACAGTCAAATCTCCCACTCCAGGCAATAGCAATAGCACTTAGACGTACCACTGCACAGTGCTTTACTGCCCTCTCTAAGCGGTTTACAGAGTCAACATATTGCCCCCAACAATCTGGATCCTCATTTTACCCACCTCGGAAGGATGGAAGGCTGAGTCAACCCTGAGCCAGTGAGAATCAAACTGCCAAACTGCTGGTAGTCAGCAGTCAGCAGAATTAGCTTGCAATACTACATTCTAACCACTGCACCACCACGTCTCTCTAAGTGTGTTAATAGGGGCAAGTGTACTAATAAGGAGCAAAGAGTGAAAGAAATAGCTAAAGGACTTGTCAAAAAGCCACAGCTCTCTAAGAATAATTCTCTATCTTCTGATAAAGCACAGAGAGAGGGGAACTTATAAATGTTAAAGATTCCTTGGAAGCCAGCAAAGTATCCTCCACCAAATTAAATTGTTCATTGCAAACACAACAGATCGCTCTCAGAATTTTCATGCACATACTTAACACTGGATGTTAGAATACCAGGAGAGCAATCCTAGCTTCCTTAGGTCAGCTTCTTCACTGCCAAGGTGGGCAGATGGCTCTGTGTGCTGTCGAATAGCTCCCAGTTACCCCAATTTGGAAGTGGATACTCCTTCCTTTAAGCAGTCTACCATCTCTTTGATGCTATTCAAGATGAGAGCATATCTAGCTTCCTTTCAAATTTTTCCTACCAGAGTCTATTATGATGAAAAGGTTAAACCTTTAATGGCTAATATGCTAGCTCCCAAGGTCGCTGCTTCTTCACTCCCAACCTTGAGAGAGCAAGAGTGTGGAAATCAGTCAGCCTTACTTGATGAAGAAACTGGCCTTATTAATGCTTCTGGCTCCTTACCACAAAAAGAACAAGACAATATACTGTTTAAACTAGAAAATCTGAAGAAAACCTTGTTGGTAACAGTTGCCACAGCTGAGCCACTTATACACCTTGTACCTCCAAACACTAAGCCTCTCACTTTCCCCTCAGCAAATCAGAGGTGGGTTCCTCCCGGTTAGGACCGGTTCGCTCGAACCGATAGCGACCCGCTGGTGACATCATGGTGACGTCACGGGTCCGGTTCATTTGGTGCTGGTCCGTGGGCGCTGCCATCTTTTTTTTGGAATTTTTTTTTTGGAAAAAAAAATTTTGGGGGGAATTTTTTTATTTTTTTTTCTTCTGCGCATACACAGAAGCCGAGTTTCTGGCACTGCGCATGTGTTGCCATCTTGTTTTTGGCTTTTTTTGGATTTTTTTTATTTTTCGGCACTGCGCATGCGCGCATGTGCTTTGCACGCGTGTGGCCACTAGGTGCGGCCATGAGGCACGGCCATGAGGTGCGGCCATGAGGCGCGGCCACAAGGCGCGGCCACAAGGCGTGGGAGGAAGCAAACCGGCAGCGAGGTAAGTTAGAACGCATCCCTGCAGCAAATAATGGATTACCTGAAAATGGCCCTATATAAAAAAAAAAGTCTGAATCCTCTTGGGCCAATAGAGGATCCTGCAGTTGAGGAGGAGTCATTACTTTCATTGGGATATTCCATGGAGACTCCAGCACAAATCAGGGGATGGGCAGGGGAACCTTGCCAACTTCAATGACACGGAGCCAGATACAGCATGATTTAACATCTCTTTGCCCAACACCTCTGCAGAAGCTCCTCATAAGGCAAGCATTGTTAAATGGTGATAAAGTCATCCACTCCGAAGAAGACCCCCAAGAGCTGATGCAGGACGTACATGAGTCAAGTCATCCCTTGGAGGAAGCCATAATGGCTGCTGATGACCTCCCAGCCCAATATAATAACTTCACAGCTTCTTCTTGTCAAAACCTTATCTCCTGATGGGCCTCAAATGACTATCCTCTTTCCCTTCTAACTTGGAATATCACTGGCTGGTCAGTCCCATCAAAATGCCAACTTTTTTTTTTTTACTATATATTACAATTTGATGTCCTCTTCCTACAGGAAACCTAGGTCTCTTCAGAGGTGGAGTGAGATGGCTACTGGATTAACTCTATCCTAGCAGCCCTGATCAAGGCGGGTGAGACATCTAAAAGTGGTATACTGACCCTAGTTAGCACAACTGTGCAATTTAAATGTGTCTCACTGCCTTCTTTACAGCCAGGGGTTGTGGATACCTTATCTGATTCAAACAGGTGGAGATTTTGCTTTTAAATATTTATTCCTCCTCTTAATAAGAATAATCTGGTCAACAATATTTGGGAGCACATAGCAATTTTTTATCATATAAATTTTATATGTTTAAACAAATATCCCACAACTGAAATAAATATAGATGGGGATTTAAATGCTAGCATGGGAGCAAATAATCATACACTATTTAACCAATTTAAGATCCATTATGAGGAGAACATACTAGAGGAACCCCTATATTCTAGATAATTTAAAGACCTAAAAACTAACAGGGCAGGTTTATGGGCAAGGCAGATAATTGCACGTCTGGACCTATGTATCTTTAACGGTTCCATAAGTGGGGGCCACCCAGCAGAATGTATCTATTGGGGTGCAGAAAGAAAATCTACAATTGATTGCTGGATAGTATCATCTGACCTTTTGAATTTTGTACAGAAGATGGAATAGAATAGAATTTTTTATTGGCCAAGTGTGATTGGACACACAAGGAATTTGTCTTTGGTGCATATGCTGTCAGTGTACATAAAAAGACAAGATACATTCGTCAAGAATCATAAGGTACAACACTTAATGATTGTCATAGGGTACAAATAAGCAATCAGGAAACAATCAATATTAATATAAATCGTAAGGATACAAGCAACAAGTTACAGTCATACAGTCATAAGTGGGAGGAGATGGGTGATAGGAACG
>QLTV01002867.1:1655078-1687344 GCA_003457575.1 Thermophis baileyi | reverse complement strand
GTGATGGCGTTCGGGAAAAAACTGTTCTTGTGTCTAGTTGTCTTGGTGTGCAGTGCTCTATAGCGTCGTTTTGAGGGTAGGAGTTGAAACAATTCATGTCCAGGATGCGAGGGGTCAGTAAATATTTTCACGGCCCTCTTTTTGACTCGTGCAGTATACAGGTCCTCAATGGAAGGCAGGTTGGCAGCAATTGTTTTTTCTGCAGTTCTGATTATCCTCTGAAGTCTGTGTCTGTCTTGTTGGGTTGCAGAACCAAGCCAGACAGTTATAGAGGTGCAGATGACAGACTCAATAATTCCGCTGTAGAACTGTATCAGCAGCTCCTTGGGCAGTTTGAGCTTGAGATGGAGGTAGATTCATGACTGGAAAGTGACCATTATCCAGTAATTCTAACTCTGACATCCTACTGTAAATTTCTAAGAGCTAACTCAATCTATCCACCAAGGCTTGATAACTATAATATCCAGGTGAGAATTAAATAGACTGAGAAAAATGCAATTGAATTCACCAAATGGATGCAAGCCTCAGAAACTCTAGAATTGTTATGCACATCTCCTAGAAAGTAAATTTCAAAGATCATATCTAGATGGGTTTAAAGCCTTAATTGCCAATCTAAAATCAGTTCTCACCAATGGAACACTGAAAGCAAGTCACAAAGAATGGAAAATGGTTTGATTGGGATTGTGTACAATTAAAGAGTAGCTAAGCGAATGTGTACATGTGGCAATGGGGCAGTTGAAGATATCTCACATGTCCTATTGCGCTGCAAGTTCTACAGGGACATCAGATCAACGTATATTCTCCCTCTATTAGAGAGATTTCTAGGGAGATCAGATAATTTCTACGTGAACCATCCCCTTCAGGATTCAAATCCAGCCACCACTTGTGTAGTAGCATAATTTTGGGTTGCTGCAATGATAATAAGGAAAAAACACCTAAAGAACTAAATATCCTTATTCATATTACTACTTTGTTTAGTTATTTTCCAATAATTTTTAGAGAATGTATTTATTTTAATGTTTAACTTTTGTGCTGGTCTATGTAATAAAGATTGTTTCTGATTCTGGGGCAAAACAATACTTAACTATTGTTTAGTAACAGACATTTCGGGCTCAATTGTGATTGTAATTCGAGGACTACCTGTGTTTAAATTTCTCTGGCCTGATAAGGCAGCAACTACCATTGCAAATTCTTCTAACTATATGTGATATATTCAGATATAACTGTAAGTGATATTAAATATGTTAGTTGAAGTATTTCAAGTGTAACTTTAAAGAAATGACCCATGGGGTCATCCCCCTATCTCTATTTCCAGTGCACATGGACATTACTTTTAGGATAAGAGACGGTTTTTTTCAAATTTTTCTTCTCTGCAGTTTATGATTCTTCATGCTGGGTTTTAATTAAAAACATAACAAATCTGGCATAATTAACTCTGTTTTAGCATTTAGGCCAAACATGGAGCTTCTACATACAAGGCCCATCCAGTGTGTGCAGTTAACACTGCTCTCCTTTTAATAATTATGTTTAGGGTGAGGATCTGTAAAGAAGGAATGCTTGTAAGTACATCTATACCTACTTAATCTCACATATAGTAAGTCCTGAAGCCTACTTTTTATTTCTGACAGGATTCCTCTGCTTTCATAGTTCCATTCAAAAGCAGAAATCTAGCAAATGCAGCTATTGCCTTCGCTGTATATTGAAGCAGGAAAAAAGCATCTAAGGTCATGAATAGTAGCTCCCTTAGAGAAATAAAAGGTGATTCTGATATGATATTGCAAATATTTGTTGTATTTAATATTGTTTGATTAAACTGATGCTCTTATGTGTTTATCTTTCTCACTGAAAAACAAAATGATTCGTAAAATCCTTATGTGTTAAAGTAAAACCACAGTCTTGCAGTAACTCATTTGAAATGTATTGTATACCTTATGCTAGTTAATCTTTAAATCAGGCTCCATTGTGCCTTTTTGTTAAAAGCTTACAAAGCAGCTGACATAATTTATTATTAGTTCTAATAATTGTGCCTCCTAAATGAATATGGCAGGAGATGAATACCATTCAAATGATTTCTGGTACTTAAAATCACAAGGACATATGAGGAGGAATAGTGCATTTCTATGAAAAGATGGAATAGTAGTGTTAAACAAAAATAGTATTTGCATGTTAGAAATGTTATATTATGAATAATTAATATATTCTAAGATATATATCAATGTTGCCATTGTGAAGATATTTAGTACTGTTCTGAACCACATTAAAGATAGATGTGAGGAGGAATAATGCATTTGTGTGAAATGAAGGAATACTACATGGTTAAAACAAAAATAATCTTTATATGTTAGAAATATTATATTCTGAATTATATATATATATATGTAACATATAGAAACTGACTGTCGTTGTAAGCAACTGCCTGGATGGCCCCTGGAGGGGCCGAAAGGCAAAAAGGAAGCAGTATGCTCCCTCCCATATTTGGGTATACCAGGTGATTTAACAGGGAAAAAAAAACATAGATAGATAGATAGATAGATAGATAGATAGATAGATAGATAGATAGATAGATAGATAGATAGATAGATAGATAGATAGATAGATAGATAGATATAGATATAGATATAAATTTTTTCCTATTGCTGAAGTATTTATTGCCATTCTGAACCACATTAAAATAGATGTAACAACATTCACTAATTCATTCTTGTTTTCAATATTTTAATACTGATTTTGCCATTTTAACATTAATGCTTGATGTTTATTAAGAAGATGACTTAGATTTGTTTGCTGCTGTGTTACATACTTCCCAAATGAGTATAAACTGTGCCTGGTTTTATAACTTGACTTTGGCCAATATGAATTATATAACCTTGTTAATTTTATTGGTTTATAAGTAGTTCTCAAGTTATGACTGTAATGGGGCGTGCCCACTAGGGTTGAAAGTCTGAAGAATGTTAAATGAATTGCCTCAAGCAGCAACCAGCCATCCCTACTCTTCCCATTGAATATGTTAAATTTATACATGGGTTGTTAAATGGAGTTCAGGGTGGGACAGATCCTGGGAGGCCTCCTTCCTTGGACCTCCCAAGATCTTCTCCACTCCTAGCTACACATGCTCTGCCTCTTAGGCTTTGGATGCTTCATATGCTGGCCTGCCACACAGCTATCTTGCCAAGGAGAAACAATGAGGAAAGAAAATGTTGGGTGTGCCTACTTTTCTTAATTCTGCTCCTGCCCTTCCTCTTGCCAAGGTGGCCTGCCTTTCTGAGGGAGAAAAAAAAAGGGGACCATTTCCTAGCCTTTCAGAGATATCAGCTGGATCAACTAGCCACTGATCAGCTGGCCGGTGGGAGGCTGCAAACCTCTCTTGACCCTTGCAGGGTTTTAGAAGCCAACCCCTGTGTACAAAGCAGCATCTTCATGACAAGCTTTCCCCTGCTTTAACTCCCTCCCTCCTCCATAAAACCACTTTCTCAGTAAAGTAAACCTGAGACTGATGGACTTGTTCATCTTTTTCTCCTCCCCTGGTTTGGTGCAAAAACTAAATTGCCTGCCTCTGCTCTCTAATTTCTCTTTTAAAAGCCTTAAAAACTGCCTGTAGAGCCCAGCTAAGACTAGACTATAGATTGCCTCTGAGGCAGTCAGACAGACAGCTGAAACAGCTGCAAAGACCCAGTGTCCTCCTCTTTGTTGCACAAGGTCGGCTGAACTTTTTGAGATGATTTTTCTCTCTCTCCAGTTCAAGAGAAAAAAACTGTAGAAACATTTGCTTTCCTCACTTGCTGATGTTTCTCTACTTTAGCCTAGAGTCAAGGTAAGGTTTCTAAAAGCTGATAGGTCAGAAAGCCATCACTATTTGGTCTTGTCAGGGCACTGAAAATGGCTGCTTCCAGGAGGTATGGGGAGCATGCCCAAATGCTTGAGGGGCCCTGTTGGGGCAGGATGGTGGGGGAGAGAGGCAGGGGATTACAGCATCTCCGTGGTCTGTTGTAAGGGTGAATGAGCACAGGGGTGCACTGCAGCTGTTGTAATTTTGAAACAGAGCCGTATGTAGTTTTGGGGTGTTGATAGTAACTTTGAACAGTTATTTAGTGACCTTCAGCCCCTAATCATCTTTGTTCATCTTCTCTGTACTCTTTCTAGAATTTATATTGTGGTGACCAAAACTGGATGTAGTATTCCAAATGTGGTCTTACCAAGACATTATAAAGTGGTATAACATGATCTTGATTCTATCTCTCTGTTAATGCAGCCTAGGCTTGCAGTGGCTTTTGTTAAGTCCTCGGACTTACGACCCCACCAAGAAAGCCAAACCGGCTGCTTGTCGAAGCCTGATTGGCTAAAGCGCAAGCAGCCAGCTAGCGGGAAATTGGGGAGTTCCGATTGGCTGGCAGTTTGACAGCTCCACTATAAAAAGAGCTGTCAAATGCCAGTTGCTGTCCCGTTCTTAGTTGCATGCCTGTGGTGCTGAAGCACAGAATAAAAGCGTTCCTGTTTGAAACCCTCACCTCCGTTCTGTCAGCCCGGCAACCTCCGATCTAGCACTGGCGACGAAGGAGTGGGGCTTCTATCAGAGAACGGCTGGCATGATGCCGGGGGAATCTCTCGCTTGAGCAGCTTTTGCAGCAAGTCACTCTGAGCTGATTCGCTTCAGAGCTGGTCACTAGCCGGTGCGACAATAGGTTGCTGGGCACCTCACGTTTCCACACGTCCTTTTCAGGATGGCCGCTTTGCCGGCATTCTCGCCGTTTGAGCCTGCGTCAGAGACGTGGGATGACTACCTCACTCGCTTTGAGTGTGTGCTTCGAGCCAATGATTTTGCGGAGCTCTCCAGCCCCAGGAAGCTCGGCTATTTCCTCAGCTTTTGCGAAAAGGAGATGTTTGCCACAGCGTAGGCTTTGACAGCTCCTCAGCCTGTCTATGAGGTGCGCTGGGAGACCCTCCTTGAGAAGCTTTGCAACCACTACACTCCAGCACCCTCCCGTATAGCTCGCAGGCATGCCTTTCGCCACAGATTTTAAAAGGAGGGTGAATCCATCAATGACTATGTGGCTACTCTTCTCACAGCCTCCTTAAACTGTCAGTTTTCTGACCTAGACGACCTGTTACTAGACCAGCTGGTGTGTGGTGTCAGAGACCTCAGGCTGCAACGTCGTTTGTTGGCTCGCCCTGAGCTGACCCTCCAATCAGCATTAGATGAGGCCAGGGCTTCTGAGCTATCTGAGCAATCGGTCTCTGAATTGCAGAGGTATGCTCCTGCCACCTCACACTCCAGCAGACCCCTCCCTGTTCATCATCAGGACTCTGACCTCGAGGACTATTATGAGGAGGAGGAGGAAGACATCTGCCGCCTCAAGGCAAAATACAAAAGAGCTCCTACTGCCAAGTCACACTTGCCTCCATGCCTAGGCTGTGGGGGGGGCCACAACAGGGCTGACTGCCGCTTCCGCTCCGCCACCTGCCGGCGTTGTGGTAGGAAGGGCCACCAGTCCAAGGTCTGCAGGGCTGTCTTGCCATCTATGGAAGCTTCCCCTGCCCAACCCAGCCAACGGCGTCCCTATCGCAGGCAACCAAACCATCGGGAGGACTGTTTCACTGTCACCAGGGTCCACAGTCCTTCAGCTGAAGACATCTGCCACACCTCAGCAACACCCTCGTCCTCCAAATTGCATCTCTCCATCCTGCTGGAGGGTAAGATGGGCCCTGCAAGATGGAGGTGGACACCGGCTCCTCAAGGTCTCTCATCTCCTGGGCAACAATAACCAGGTTATTGCCCCATTTCTCCAAGCAGTGCCTTCACTTTGCCCCTGTTTGAAACCCTCGCCTCGCCTCTATTCTGTAAGCTGGGCAACCTCCGATCTAACAGCTTTTTTGGTGGCTGCAGCATATTGCTGGATGATTTTTAAGTGATTGTCCACTAGGACTCCAAGATCCTTTTCACTGTTACTGCTATTGAGCCAGGTTCTACCTATTCTAAACCTGTACATTTGGGTTTTCTTGCCTAAGTGTACAGCCTTAACTTTTTTCACCATTGAATTTTATTTTGTTAGGTGAATTTTATTTTGTTAGGCCCAGTGTTCAAGTCTGTTGAGATCCTTCTGGATCTATATTCTGAGATGTTGGCTATTCCTGCCAGCTTTATGTTGTCTGCAAATTTGATGAGTTCCCCTTCTATTCCCTCATCTAAATCATTTATGAAGATGTTGAAGAGTATTGGGCCTAAGACAGAATCTTCGCGTACCCCTACCCCACTGCTTACTTCCCTCCATGTAGATGTAGTTCCATTAAGGACTACACATTATGTATGTGAGTTCACTCACACACTCAACTCATTTAAAATCAAAATATCCCTTAACTTTATCAATTATATGAATCATAGCATAATACAGTATGTAAATAAAAAGGAATGATTTTATTTGATTGTCCAAAATACTTGTAATAGATGGCCAAATAAGGGACTATAAAATATACAAAATCCTGCCTTTTAGCTAAAGTTGAAGATAGAAATAGAAATGTATTTTGCTGGACTTTTGAATAGTACATTATTCTATTTGTAGATCATAAACGTAAAATCTCATTACCTGTGAATAACAGAAAAAAAAAATGTATTATTTTTTCCTCTGGCACTTTCCTATTAGGACAGAAAGTAAATGAACATATACAGTAAGTATCTTATGAATTCAGTATGCATGGAGAAATTCAAGGATCTTTCATGTTTGCAATACCAGTCTGCTCAAAATGCACAGAACAAATACTGTGTAGATATTGTCTCTGGTAGGTTAGAGAAGCTGTCTTTAATAACTACTTTAAATACGTTGATTTTGGCAAACTGTTAGCAAAATGACAGTGACAAGTGGCTATCTGCTTTGACAACAGGTAATTTGATGGAACAAAATTCATTGGTGAAAAAAGTAAGGTTTTATACTTAGGCAAGAAAACCCAAATGCACAGGTACAAAATAGGTGGTACCTGGCTCAATAGTAGGGAGTGTAAGAGGGATCTATGAGTCCTAATGGACAACCACTTAAATATGAGCCAGCATTGTGCTGCAGCCGCCAAAAAAGCCAACACAGTCCTGGGCTTCATTAACAGAGGAATAGCATCAAGATCATGAGAAGTGTTAGTGCCATTTTATAATGCCTTGGTAAGACCACTTGGAATATTGCATCCAGTTTTGGTTGCCACAATATAAAAAAGATGAGACTCTAGAAAGAGTGCAGAGAAGAGCAACAAAGATTATTAGGAAGCTGGAAGCTAAAACATAAAGAACAGGAATAGAGTATGTGTAATCTAGTGAGAAAAAGGACTAGGAGTGACATGATAGCAGTTTCCAATATATGAGGGGCTGCTACAAGGAAGAGGCGGGTTAATCTATTCTCCAAAGCACTTCAAGGCAGGGCAAGAAGCAATAGATGGAAACTAATCAAGGAGAGAGCCAACTAGAACTAAGGAGAAATTTCCTGACAGAACAATTAATCAGTGGAACAACTTGCCTCAAGGGTCTCCTGCTTAAGCAGTGGGTTGGACTAGAAGACCTCCAAGACCTCCAAGTTACTCTGTTAAAATTGTGTGTATGATGTATTTTTGCCAGTTCATGTAGGCTGCCAAAATGTTCCAGAACAGTCCTACCACATAAGCAACTGTAAACACTAATAAAGATGCTGTTCTCTTTATTTATAACCTGAATCCTAACTCTTATTTTTGAATAGTAATTTTAAAAATGAAGCAAACCTCATTTGTATATATCAGGGTCTGCTATATTTGGAAAAATCAGCTTTTTAGTGCCATCAAAAATATATATTTCTTCAACCAATACATTTGAAGTTAATGTTTTAAAATCTTTGGAAATAAGTGAAGTGTCCAATACTACCAATCAGACCTAGCTTGAGAAAGATGAAAAGTAATTAGAATCATAGAATCATAGGGCTGGAAGGGATCTCAGAGGTCTTCTAGTCCAACCCCCTCCTGAAGGCAGGAGACCAGGGTTCTGGATCCTTTTGCTGCCGGTTCACTCAGGGTTGCGCCGTGCGCGTGCAGCAATAAAAAAATAGCTTCTGCGCATGCACAGAAGCAAAAATTAGCTTCTGCGCGTGCACATGAGCAGAAGCAAAATCCAAGATGGTGGCACCCATGGAGACACCGACGGAACTGGCTCCATGATGTCATCACCGAGCTACTAACGGTTCTAAAGAACCAGTTAGAACCAGTAGGAACCCACCTCTGCAGGAGACCATACCATCCCAGTCAAATGGTTGTCCAGTTTATTTTTGAAAACCTCCAGTTATGGAGGACCTACCACCCCAAGAGGCAAACCATTGCATTAATTAATTGTTCTGATTGGATCTCTTTATTAGGTTTCTACTCATTGCTTCTTATCCTGCCTTTGGTGCTTTGGAAAATGTCAATCTCCTCTTCTCTGTAACAGCCCCTCAAATATTGGAAGACAATAATCATGTCCCCCAAATCCTTCTCTTTGATAAAAAAAAGGATTAGGAGTGACATGATAGCAGTGTTCCACTATTTGAGCATCTGTCACAAAGAAGAGGGAGTCAACCTATTTTCCAAAGCACCAGAAGGCAAGACAAGAAGCAAAGGATGGAAACTAATCAAGGAGAGCAGCAACCTAGAACTAAGGAGAAATTTCCTGACAGTGAGAACAATTAACCAATGGAATAACTTGCTTTCAGAAATGTGGGTGCTCCATCACTGGAGGCTTTTAAAGAAGAGATTGGACAGCCATTTGTCTGAAATGGTATAGGGTTTCCTGCTTCAGCAGGGGGTTGGACTAGAAGATCTCCAAGGTCCCTTTCAACTCTGTTATTCTGTCATTCTGATTTGATTTTGAATTCTCCTTGTTAGTTTTCCAGTAAGTTACAGTATATCAATCATTTATCTTCCTCTATCAATTATCTTCTGTAAAATGCTACTTGAGCTGAGATCCATAGAGGTATTTTGAGACACAGCCTATATTTTTATCTGTTCCACATTTTCAATATACCATATCTAATAAAATGATTTTAAAGTCCACATTATTTTTAACTTTATCATATCCTAAATATCCAAACTTCAGACTATGACTTTTCAACTATAAAAATCTATTGTTTTTTCAGTAACAGCCATAGCAAGCAAAAAACAACAAAACAGAGCATACTACAATTTCAAATACAATTTTTCAGATAAACAGTGACCCTGTGCATTGGAATTGAAATGGAGTAGGATGTTAACTAATAATGAATGGGGAAGGGTGTACTGGATGAGTTTTGCTCTTTAAATCAAGGAAAATGTGAAATGTATTAGAAAATATTGAAATTCCAGATTCTTCCACAGAATCACGATGGGTAACAATCCACAAATATGTACAAATTGGATCTAGGGATATATTATTGTACATCTGATCAAAATTATGATGATCTTAAGGTGAAAAATCAGGAAAGTATGCAAATGAGAATTTACTGCCATAACAGAAGATAATTATTTTTACATAGTCTGTATATAATCCCAAGGGAGAGAACAAGAGCAATAAAGAGTGCCAGTTTGGTGTGGTTGTTAAAGCAAATACTAAAAACCAGGAGACTAAGAGTTCTAATCCTGCTTTAGCCATGAAGCCTGTTGACTGAACTTGGGCAGTCACTCACTCACAACCCTAGGAAGTACACAATAGCAAACCACTTCCAAAAAATTGTACCAAGAAAACTGCAGGGACTAGTCTAGGCAATCTCCAGGAATCAACACTGCCTTAAAGGTATACACAAAAGATTGATATATGTTACATAGATTACCTAATGATTATGCCTTAGAATAGATGCTTTGATAATTGATCAGAAGATGTCAATTCTACATTTAAACCTAAACTGGTAACCATAATTTGTAAGTGTGACCATAACACTACGGTACTGCTAGTGTAAGTGTGACCATAATACTACTGCTAGTGTTATTCAATTATTGTTTCAAGATGGCCATCTTTTTACAGAGACTGTTTGTTTGTTTGTTTGTTTGTTTGTTTGTTTGTTTGTTTGTTTATTTATTTATTTATTTATTTTGTCAAGCATGTATATGATTACAGGTAAAGTATAAATATTAATGTGAGTATATAATAAGTACAAACATAGTTTGAGTACATATTAACTTCATTCTTACTTCTTTTCCTAGATTCATTGAGTTGGCCTTTGTTGAACGAATTTTAGAAAATACAATCATAGGGCTTGAAGGGACCTTAGATGTCTTCTAGTTCAATTGCTTGCCCAAGGCAGAAGACTTTATACCATTGCAGATAAATGGTTGCCCAATCTTTTCTTGAAAACCTCTAGTGATGGAACACCCCCAAGTCCAGGAGGCAAGCTGTTTCATTGATCAATCATTATCAGGAAATTTCTCCTTAGTTCCAGGTTGGATCTCTCTTTAACAAGCATCCACTCATTGCTTCCTGTCTTGCCATCAGGTGTTTTGAAGCATAAATCACCTGCTCTTTTCTGTGAATGTTATAATTCAGATGACCCAATATACTGATGCAAACATCTCCCCTGTTAGGAGGTATAAAAAGTGTATTGACAAATGTTCAGAATACTCATTATCCACCACTGAAATAAAAACTTGCTATCCCATGCCTGGGAATTAAGAGAAATATAAAGGAATACATAAACCTGTATCAATATATACTAATCAGTATTTTAGTATTGCCTTTTTTGCTCATAAAAAAAACATGAGCTTAGAATAAAGCTGCACTCTGTGATGATCTTTCACTAATATAAGCATTTTGGTATTGTCTTGTAAGAAGCCATAAAATCTGCTGGTGAAGCTAGTGAAGACAGGTGACTATCTAATATATCTGTATTCCATTATCTCTTATTTAAATGCTACTACAACTGAAAAATAGCATAATTTTGCAAAATATTGACAACTGCCACAAAACAGGACATGATTGCAATTTAAAGGAAATGATGCAGATGAATCTATTTTAATGAATATGTTCAGGAGATGCACAAATATAATTCTTCTTTATTCTTTTTGCCTGATTAAACTTAGAGAATAAATGCAGAACTGTCTTTTATGTGGTTGAATAACACCCAGCACTATCTTTACCCATACACCATCCCTTTTTCTAAATTGTAATGATTCAGCAGTCTTGGAAAGATGAACTTTCATTAACAATTAAGCTAATTGCTGTATTGGGGTCAGGAGATCCTGAAATCATCATAAAATGAAAGCATTTTCATTTGAAAAAACTAAGTACATTAAGATGCAAAATCAGTATGATAGCAATGATCAGGTTCCTAAAAAAATAACCTGTTAAAACTAGAAGACTGTATGGACATACTTTGAATGAAATTGAAATATGAAATAGTGAAACTGGCTGCTTCTACAAATATAAATTCATGTTAAATACTGCACATATTTTCTTGTTGGTTTGTTTAATCACTCTTGATTTTTCCATGAATTGGATTATTAAATGTCAGCAATGTTTCAGATGCTGTATTGGGGTCAGAAGATCCAGATTCTAATCTATCCTCAATCACAGAAACTTTCTGAGTGACTTGGGCCAGTCACTCTCTCATAGCTCTTGACAGCATTGTTTTTGGAAATAAATGTAAGATAACTCTCTTGAAAGCTATGTTGAATTCCTTGAGATAGATCATAAATAAATATGAATAAGTATGGGCTGCTGTACAGAATAGAATAGAATAACAGAGTTGGAAGGGACCTTGGAGGTCTTCTAGTCCAACCCCCTGCTTAGGCAGGAAACCCTACACCACTTCAGACAAATGGTTATCCAACATCTTCTTAAAAACTTCCAGTGTTGGAGCATTCACAACTTCTGGAGGCAAGCCGTTCCACTGATTAATTGTTCTAACTGTCAGGAAATTTCTCCTTAGTTCTAAGTTGCTTCTCTCCTTGATTAGTTTCCACCCATTGCTTTTTGTTCTACCCTCAGGTGCTTTGGAGAATAGTTTGACTCCCTCTTCTTTGTGGCAACCCCTGAGATATTGGAACACTGCTATCATGTCTACCCTAGTCCTTCTTTTCATTAAACTAGACATACCCAGTTCCTGCAACCATTCTTCATATGTTTTAGCCTCCTGTCCCCTAATCATCTTTGTTGCTCTTCTCTGCACTCTTTCTAGAGTCTCAACATCCTTTTTACATCGTGGATGTATTTTGTGTTATTGGTAATATTATAATTTTGCCACCTTAATTTAAATATCTATTTTCTTCTGGAAAAGGCAGAAAAAAGAGAATAGATTTCCAGAATGAGGATCACCAGATGACAAGAGGGAATTTTATTTGATTTGCTGTGTGTTCTCTCAGAATTAAATCAAAAGGAATTGCCCTCAATTAAATGGCTTTAATTATTGAATCCAGTTAAGATCTTGAGGAAAATATGAGCCAATTTTGAAATGATCTCATATCAGAAAAAGACTGGCAAGCTAAAACATCACCTAATGCTTCTCATGATAACATTGTCTATGCTATCAATGCATCTGTTCCCTAGATTTGTGCTCTAGTCTAATCATGTAACTGGGAAGTTCTGTGAAGTCACTTAGTTCCCAGAATCCAAATATGATGGATGGCTTCTTGAAGTGACTCACAACTTTTTCATCCACAACCATTCCCGTAGGTGCCTTATGGCCATCTATAAGAAGAGAGGAGAGGAGAGGAGAGATCACCCTTCTATCCCTCAGCATTTTCTTTCTTCTTAAAAAGTTGGAAAATAACGAGTAAACAAATGTTTAAAACAAAGTATTCATAATTGAATATACTGAAATTATTTCTTCTCTTCTATGGCAACAATTTCAACAGGCAAAAGCCAGAAATGCCTCCATAAATGTTGCTTCCTTGAGCCAATCAGCATTTTCCAATGGGAATGCCAAAACAAGGAGTTAGCCCAGCACCCTGTCTCCAATCCATCTTTCTTTTGGTTATCTTTCACAGCAATTGGAAGAAAAATCAAGCAAAACCGGCCATTGTTGGGGTATTTAGTATTTAGCAATGGGAAGCTTGAGCAGGTATGAAAAAGGGATTTCTACAAATGAGATGCATTGAAGGAAGTTCATTAACAATTAAGCTAATTGCTGTATTGGGATCAGGAGATCCTGAAATCATCTGCATTTTCATTTTAAAAAACTAAGTACATTAAGATGCAGAATCAGTATTATAGCAATGATCAGGTTCCTAAAAAAAATAATCTGTTAAAACTAGAAGACTGTATGTACCACTATATTTTCTCTGGACCTTTGTGTTAAAATAGCTGCACCAATTATTTATTTAGGGCTCAACTCATGGTACTTGCTCCTATAGGACTGAAGCCCAGATTACCTACTGGCCACCTTTGGGCATACAGGCGCCCCTTCTCAAATCTTCATTGGAGCATCATTCTCAGATCCCTTCATGCATCTGAAAATTGTTGTTTTGCACCAACAACTAATTCTCTCCTAACTATGGTGAGGCCAGGAATAAATTGCTATTGGAACTAAAGAAGGTAACCACCTTCAGAACAGATGTTTCTTCACATCTGTTTACTGCTTCTTTTCTATTGCCCAATGCCTTAGGTACCTAGGAATGACTAGGAGTTTGGTTTAAAGTTGTTAAAATAACTGTCATTGCAAAATGTTTTCAAAGTGAAGTGGTCTGATGGAAAAAGCTATAGATTTTTCTGTTTATGTGTTTTTGCCGTAAGTGACAAGTCTCTTATTTCTAAATTACTGTAACAATTTTGAATAATCTGCCAGCAGATGGAGGCATTTTCTCAAATAAATGCCTTCAGGCAGTTACAGGTGCCTAATAACGTTAAAAGTGCTTTAGTTATTTCTATTTTCTACTCTGAAAATAAATGAAAATAGAGGGGAGTGCAAATGAGTGGACTAAAAGGAAAAAAGAAAGAAATAGAATCAGTATGTTTGTGCACCTGCACAAACAGGAAGCACATCCAAGAAAATTAAGAAGTGTGATTACTGTTACAGAACTTGATGGAACATTTCAAATTTCTGCCAGACTTAACTAACTTAAAAGGACATGCTATACTTGTAGCTCTTAAAAACACAGATTCTTAAAAGTATGTAATTAGCATTGGTTTGGACACTGACTATGAGATTGAAGAATCAGATGAGTACATTTAATAGCAATAGCACTTAGACTTGTATACTGCTTCATAGTGCTCTACAGCAGGGGTCTCCAACCTTGACAACTTTAAGACTTGTGGACTTAAAGAGTTGAAATCCACAAGTCTTAAAGTTGCCAAGGTTGGATACCCCCTCTCTAAGTGGTTTACAGAGTCAGCATATTGCCCCCCAAAATCTGGATCCTCATTTTACTGAAGGATAGAAAGCTGAGTCAACCTTGACTCAAGTGTAACTTGCTTTAGATTCCGCCTATCTTTAGGAGTAATTTTTCACTAGCTGAAAAAGCCTTCAAGGAAAATGAAACATCTTTGAAACACATGCTGTCCCTTGTCTTTCATTCATACATTTTTTTAATGGCTTGGGAACTGATACAAAACTAAATTATTTTGCAGGGATGGAGGAAGTGAGCATCCGAAACTAGATACAGTGATGCCAAAGTAGCAAAATGTGTTGTGATGTCATGACTGAGGACCCATTCTTTTTTACCTACATTGTGTCAGAACATCATGTGCAAATGCACAAGGGGCAGAGTTGGTGCTATTAATACATAGTTTAAGGGAGATTCATAATTTAATCACCTAGGCAGAAACAACAAGAAAAGCATTAGGCTGAAATTGCGATCAGAAAGCTTTCAGTTGAGTATTCAGAAGACCTTTCCTAAAAATATTCTAGAATATAGGCCATGGATGATGAGAGCATTGCCAGAACACACAGTGGCCAGCTGAGTGCACCATTTTGCCTGTAATGAAATGAAGCAAATTCCATCACAGAATGGGAAACATTGCAGATGGGGATTATTGGTGGTTGGGAGCAGGTGGAGAAGGTGCCCTTCAGAAATGATGAGTGGGCATCATTTAAACTTTGCTGGATAGCTGATTATGTCCTTAGAATGCAGCAGTTGGCACTGCTACACTTCTGCTCTTCCAAAGAAGATGCTCTTCTGAATCATTTCAGAATCCCTATTATATTATATCTAAGATGAAAAACATATCCTGTGTTTGGATATAAATTGTTGGAAAAAATAGAACGAGAGAACTATTATCTTCATGCCCTTCTAATAATTTCCCATGAGCAGTTGATTTAATCTGAGCCTCTGGTATTTAGCATCATGGCAGGCATATAGTTCTTTCTCTTTTTCCTACTCCTTGATCAGCTGACAGCTCTTCAGAGAATGTCCACAAATACTTACAGATGAATCATAAGCACCAAACGAATCCCCCATCTTATCTCTGCACATTATGAAAATTCAGCATAGGAATTCCTATGCAAAGTAATACTTAACCATTCATTTAATATTCTTGGAGGTGTATAACTGCTTCTGCAGAACATATTTTGGATAGATATTTTGGCAGAGAATATTGGTTAACACTGTACAAAATCATTCATGCAGAAAAACCTTACTCAATAACCTTTTTGTATGTTAGAATATTTTAGGTGGGTCACTTTGGGATAAAATAGTGAGGTTCCATAAGACATGCTTTGACATTTCCTTTGTGATTGACATGTCTTTTCTGGCCCTACTGTTTCAATTGTAAGAGAAGTTGTCCCTGCAAAAAGTTTTTATTCAATCAAGTGTTTATATTAATACAAGAATATTAAATACATATTTTAGTTGATCTGCTTAGTGTAAGAGTTGTGTTAATGAAAAGGTAGCTCAGGTAATTAATGATCATTTTTACTATCAGCTGCTAATTGTTATATCCCTGTGGTATCTTGTTCATATCAGTGTCACTTTACAGAATAACAGAATTGGAAGGGACTTGGAGGTCTTCTAGTCTAATCCCCTGCTCAAGCAAGAGACCCTATACCATTTCAGACAAATAGCTATCCAGTCTCTTTTTAAAAGTCTCCAGTGATGGAGCACCCACTACGTCTGAAGGGGAGCTGTTACACTGTTTTATTCTCGCTGACAGGATATTTCTCCTTAGTTCAAGGTTGCTTTTCTACTTGATTAGTTTTCATCCATTGCTTCTTATCTTGCCTCTGGTGCTTTGGAAAATAGGTTGATCCCCACTTCTTTGTGGCAGATATTCTTCAAATATTGGAACTCTGCTATCATGTCACCCCTAGTCCTTCTAAGTGTAAAATCTTACTTTTCTCTACATTACTATTCTCTACATTTGTTCTCTACATTAATCTACATTGCATTTAATTAGTCTAGTACATTACTACATTATATTTAAATATTCTACATTTCTCTACATTATATTTTGTCTACATACTTTTCTCTACATGCTTTGTCTTTTTCCAGCTTTTTAGTTAATTCATGCATTTCTTTTATTTCAATAAGCAACTTTCACATAAACTTTTTATAGGACTCTGTTTGGAAGCACTTACAGGAATAGGTATAATAACAGCTAGTTGATACATGAAGTTTAACTTTCAAAGCTTCTAGTAGTATAGGAAATATCATCATGTGGCTCATTTTTGCATTCAGGTTCTGTTACAAGCAGCAGAGTATGCAGACCAACAAAACTGGCAAGAGATTAGGTGGCTGCTTAAGTGCAGCCTAAATATTTCATTTCAAATAAAAGTGTAAGCAATGCTTTTTAATAAAAGGTTGTGTTATTAATTAATCATTGAACCAATCTTCCTTAGTAACTCTGTTAGAAACAGTGGTGGAATATAAAAGTTTGTAATAAAAATATTTTGAGGCTTACATCTAAACACATTTTGTACCAACCTTAAGTGGACAGCACACAGAGATTAGATAAAAGACATATAGGAATTGGGGGGGGGGAGCTATAATTAATATATTTATTCCAAACTAGGCAAGCTTCCAAAATATATAAGCCACAGTATGTGTGTGGAAATCATGTTCTTTTTAAAAGCAACATTTTTTTCATTGTAAAGGAAATTAGGCAAGCAGTTTCTTTAGGAGAAGCAGAAGCAGAGGGAAGGCTGTTAGGTTATTTTGTATTTCTGTCTCTTTCGTCTAGATCCTGGAGAATGTGACAAATAGGGTGTAAAATGTTCTTCCCTATTTTCTGGAAGTCCCACCCCTTCTCCCCATAGTTTATCTGAGGTTTCTTTTTTGCCTATTAGCTTTTGTCCATTAAAAAATACTTTAATGAAAGAAAATTAAATACCTAATTCAGTAGCTAAGGTGAGTCTCTGCCCCCTCTTAATAAAGAAAACTATGGAGTTCATTTTGTAGTGGTACAGTTATCTTGAATGGAACCATGGAAAATATAAAGGAAAACAAAGCAAAGTATCAGTGGCCCAACTTGGATTAGCAGAAAGGTAGATAGTTGGCCACCCATGTATGAAACCTTTCATTCCTTACATTGCAGCGTCTTCATTAGCTTCTCATTCTGTCTGTTCAGAAAACTACAATTAGTAACTACAGAAGAAGCCTCTGTAAAGAACCAATGTCAAATTTTGATTTGATATCTTCTTTGGAACCTGAAAACCATACTTGATCCATACTTGATTTGGATACAATGGAAACAATGGGAACTAATTTGATTTTAGACATTGCAAAATGAGGATCAAAGGCAAGCAAATCACCTTTGGATTTTGGCTTGCTGCATTAAACGTAACATAGCTTTGTATTAATAAGCAGGAACAAAGAACAAACTGGGGAGTGCATTTTGTTAGTCTATATACAAAATTAGAAATGTTCTAATTTTAAAAAAAACTATATCATGTTGGGTGATTCAGGGTGATCTTGGTTCTGTGGTTCTATTTTATCCAGCAAATGAAAACAATCCTAAGGTAATTGCATGATTTAATAGGGCTGTCCAGAAGCAGAGCCAGTAAAGCAGTGTCAGTAATCCTGCAAATACATTTTTAAAAGATGCTATCCATGACTTGATTTCTACTTTTCAAATCAAAGCAAGAGGAGGGACTGGCTTATTTTTTACTCAGAGATGCTGACAAATGTCTCAATTTTTACTGAAGCATTTAAAAAGCAACTTTCATAATAGAGGTTTTAATTTGATTTTTTTTTCTTCAATTAGAAATATGTTTCAATAGCAGAAAATTGTCCTAAAACTTGGTATTGGGCATCTCCTCTTCATTCATTTCATTCTCACTATAAGTGAATGTGCTTAATGCGAGAGCAGGGAACTTAAGACCAACCTATGTACAGCTATCTAGATGAAATGGGCTGAATGGACTTGCAAAAAGCTTCTGAGAAGCATTTTCAAAGTAGAGAGATGTCCATATGCCTACTATGCCAGGACTTACTGGTGTAGAATATATAAAATATATCTTCAAGCTAAAATAGAAATAAAACTATTTAAAAGTCATATCATAATTCCATACTACATTTGTTTAGAATGGCTAATATGAGGAAAAGTAACTTCTACTGCATATGAGATGTTAATTTTCCACCCAATTTTCTGCAACTCTCAATTTTCCTTGAGTTCTCTACACTTCCAGTACATTTCTTTTGATTTGAATAGTTAAAATATTGCTCAGTCATTTAAGAGCTAGGCCATAACATCTAATAGAAGTCTTGCAGGCCTTCTTTCTCTCCTTTCAGGCATTTGAGATTAATGTCTTGGCTAAGAGCTAATTATTTATTCCTGAAGTGGCTGACTCACTAGGTAGGACTTTTAAAGGAAAAATACATTGTCAGTTTCCCACTCAATAGATTTAAATGTTAGAGGATCATTCTTCGCTTTTTCCAAAAAATGTCAATAATTATGGTTCTGTGATAAGAACAAAGAATCTGAACTTGACTCACTAAATTCAGTTTCCATTTACTTCAGCTTAGGCACAGGTTACACATGGTGCCAGCCTGAATATATCCAGAAAAAAGGATTGCTTCTTTTTCCTTCCTAAATTGGTCATGTTCTTGGATCTTCAGTAACATCCCAGTATCAGGTTTCCCTGTTTCTAGAAACATTCAATTAGCAAAGTCATTAAGTTTTTATTAAAGGGCACAGAAGAGTGACATTAAAAAAGCATTCCCAATTAAGAGGGAGAATATGAGAGTTTAAAGGATATCCTTGGTGGTTTATTGATTATATTTTTGTTGATTATATTTCTGAGTTGCCCAATAAATGAACATCTCTGGATTACAAATTTACTTAGATTAAATACTATAAGAATAAAACAATAAAATATTAAAAGCTTTTCTAAAGAATGTTATTAAAATTAGCATGAAAAGCTAACATAATACACATTAAAACAAAGACCCCTGTTTAATGAAGCAACTTAATTTTAAAAGAAGACTGTAAAAAGACTTAGAAGAAAAATGTGTTCTTGGCACATTATTACATATATGTACATTATGAAAATCCATTGACCCTCATAGTGATTTCACTTAGTGAAACCTGAAGATGTTTGAAGTCCTGTGGCCAGTACATATGGCAGGAGGCGTTCCTTTAGATCAGGGCTGTCAAACTCACGGCCTGTGGGCCACATGTGTCAAGCTCTGGCCACGCCCGGTTTAGCGAAGGGGGGAAATTGTGATACATCACGTGATGACGCTATGACGACACGAGTTTGACACCCCTGCTTTAGATATTTTAAGCTTAATCTGGTCAGAATTTTAAAAAGCAAAGCCAAGATACTGAATTGTTTCTGAAAATAGATTGTATTTTATTGTCACATTTTTCCATTGCCTGACCCATTTTATAATTCTAATTTGATTTAATTTCTCAATTATCTTCAAGTTATACCACATTTAACATATTGCAGTAATTCAATAAAAAGTTACCAGAGCAGACTGTTTCTGTGGAGTTCTTGATGCTTCTGAGCTTGGTTGTTTGCAGATGTTTATTACCCAAGTAGTAATCAGCTTGCACTGATGATTTCATCTAACTGGGTAACAAAACATGAGCTACAGATACTCTCTTCTATTGAGACTATTTCTTCCAAAGAAATGTTGCTCGTAGATCTAACCATAAAGACTCTTGTACCTTGTACATTCAAGAACAAACTCATGCATTGAAATGGAAGAATAAAAGGGTGAGATTTGTACTGTGACTTCAACTGCATATTCATTTTTTTCATCCCATTTTTTTCATGGATATCTATGAATTAATATGCAAATACTAGAGTAATTTAACCCTATATGTGTGTGTGTGTGTGTGTATGTGTATGTGTGTGTATGTGTGTGTATGTGTATGTGTATATGTATGTATATATGTGTGTGTGTATATATATATACACACACATACACACACACATAATACATGTATGTTTAGTAATATATATATATACAGTATGTGGGGGGGTGGGTNTATCTATCTATCTATCTATCTATCTATCTATCTATCTTCTATCTATCTATCTATCTATCTATCTATCTATCTATCTATCTATCTATCTATCATCTATCTATCTATCATCTATCATCTATCTATCTCTTCATTGTTTCCTTGCTTCATCACGCCGTGATGGCACAGAGGTTAGAATGCAGTATTATAGGCTAATTCTGCTGAATGTCATGGGTTCGATTCACACCAGCTCAAGGTTGACTCAGCCTTCCATCCTTCCAGGTTGGGTAAAATGAGGTCCCAGATTGTTGGGGGCAATATGCTGACTTTGTAAACCACTTAGAGAAGGCTGTAAAGCACTGTGAAGCAGTATATAAGTCTAAGCTTTATTGCTATCATCCAAATTGTTTTGGATGATCCAAACTTGTATTATGATACAAGAAGACCAAAGTGGTGCCTGAATAACAACAACAACAACAACATCACTTTGAAACATATATACAGTAAACATGTGTTCTCTATTTTATAGGGCATTTCTTTATTTCAGAAAGTTGAAATAATTTTAGCTGTCTTTTAGATTTATTTACTTTTCAGAAATTCACTTTTGTCTTATTTTGGTAAGTTAACGTTTACTGTACAAGTAGTACCACAATGCTCAGTTTTTATATTTATGTAAAATATGGAAAATGGGTTGTCTTTTTGGAAAAAAAGACAAACTATTTGACTTTAGATACTTTCATTAGTGTATGTATTTTTGTAAAATTTTTCTTGGTTTTGCTCTTGAATTTTCCTTTGAAAAGCAAAATTGTAACCTTAAACAATTATCCTTATGAATCTTTTCCAGATTTGCAACTTATCCTTTATTTTTTCCAGCAAAAAATGATCATCATAGGCATATAATATCTGCCTATTTGAATGTAATTACCATGTCATTATTTAGCAATACAGATAGTCTTTTACTTGCAACTGTTATTGAGCCCAGATGTAGGGTGGTAGGTGTTGCAGTTGTTAAGCAGGTGACCAAACCCAATTTTAGATAATTTTTTTGTAGCAGAATTGTGGCGAATGCCACAATTCTTAAGCAAATCCATTTTACTCATTGGGCATTCTGAAAATAAATGCCAGAAATTGGAAAAATTGTTGAAAATCATGATTGACAGTGGAATACTACAAACAGCTGTAAAGGTAAGCTGGTTGCCAAGTGATCAAAATGTGATCATGTGACTGTGGATCTGTGTGTGGATGGCCATCTTAATTTCAAAATCATGTCATAAGTAACTTTGGTGGGAGGGGGGACCATCATAACTTCAAATGGTCACTAAGTAACTGGTCATAAATTGTTTGCTGCAGTGTAGTGAAGCACTGCAGGAGACAGAGAGGAAGGAGGAAGGAAAATGGAGAACTGTAAAAATGTTGATATGGTGATGTAATAGGTGATATTGTAGCTGTCTTCCAGAACTTGAAGGCTCTCACAGAGAAAAGGGCATCTATTCTCCAAAGCATCTGAGGGCAGAACAAGAAGCAATGGGTGGAAGTTCATTAAAGAGAGAATGAACCTAGAACTAAGGAAAAATTTCCTGACAATAAGAACAATCAATGAGTGGAATAGCTTGCCTCCAGAAGTTGTGGGTACACCATCTCTGGAGGTTTTTAAAAAGAGATTGGAGAGCTATTTGTTCAGAATGATATAGGGTTGCCTGCTCGAGCAGGGGGTTGGATCCCAAGGACCCTGGCAACCCTAATATTCTATGTTCTGTATCTAAAACTTATGGTAAATACTGTTTAAGTTGCAGCTTATTCTTGAGTGTGTGCCAGGAACATCAGAAAAAGACCACAACACTTGCTCTGCCCTATTAAAATATTATTTCATTGTGGGTGCATCATTTGGCTCAGATAAAAAGTTGAAACATACTAAGTAATACCAAGTCAAAATATCTCAATATGCCCTCTTTTAATTAATGGAGTATTTCCATCCTACCTTTCTTCTTGGCAACTATAAAGATAACTAAGAAGCTAACCCCTGTTGGCGGTCTGGCTTAAACCTTCTCAACCATATTTTCCACCCATCTTCTTTTTTTCCCCTCTTAGCTTTCTAGCCATCTTGCCTGGCATAGATTCCTTGCAAACTTGGAATCTTGCACATCATTTGTTCTAATAAGATTTGGTGAACTTTATCTGCATTTTCCTCAAATTGAAATGTTTGCCTTAGGGCAGTTTATATTCACATGTGTGATAATCTCTGAATTAATTAGTTATAGGTAAAGAAGTTGAGAAATTCAATCTGACCAAACTCAGTAGGAAACAAGAAGTGAAAAACAGTTGACTGCGCTCAGATCCATGCAGATAATTTCAAGGCGGTAGTTTTGATACCAAATTATCCCTGTTATGCAAATTTTCTCCCCAACTGGCTGGTTCCCAGTTATGCATGCGGAGAAGCAGTGGCCACATCTGCTTCCCGTTTTACCATTTCAGAGAGTAACCATCTGTTGGGCCTCATCCCAAACAGCCTGCACCACGCTGATTAACTTCCTCACCCAGCCAGCCTGAGGCCTGCTATCTACTGCAAGGTGTAGATTTTTTTTTCTGAACTTCTTACAAACCAAAACCTTATTTTTTCTCTCTCCCAAGGGACAGGAAGGCGTTGGTTTATGATTTGTAGCAGGGAGGACATGGCAGCTGGCTTCTGCTGTACACGATCCTTACGTCTGGTGGGGCCAGATAAAAACTAGGAAACTTCCTATAACTTATAGTTATTCCATGGACTGAGAACATAAAAAGAATTATTTCCCTTAGTTCAATGATTTCATTTGTATGTTTATAACAGTTTGGTAAAAATTATTAAGATATACAAAATATATGACCTTACCTGATATACTTCAAAGAATTGTTTCAAAAATTTATGGGATGCTCATAGATAATTCTTACTTAGTTTGGCTCTAGTTATAGACAGTAAATTAATCTGAAAGGACATGTCATCCATATTGAAAGATGCTCACATAATATGCATAGCTTGCTTTCTGAATTAAGCCATTATGTGGTATGTGTCTCCTATCCCAACCCCCCAGGGCATTCTGGGAGGCCTTAAAAACATGTCTCTCCCCACCCCAGTTCTTAAAGTAGGATGGCTGGAACCCCCTTGTTAGACATCTTTGTCACATATATTCTGAAATAAGTATCTGGATCTGCCATTTTGTTTATTTCTCTTATTGTATTTATCTATTTATTTATTAATTAATAAAATTTGTATGCCGCCCAACTCCCAAAGGACTCTGGGCAGCTCACAACACATGAATAAAAACACATTTATATTCATTTTGCTGTATTAGTCTTATTTTATACAGTGAGACGCCCAGAATTTGCCTAGAATGAAGTGCAGTGAAAAATAAACAAACAAGCAATCTTTATTTGCATAATTATTGGCATTGAAGGTCAAATGATGTGTTCTCACAACATGCCTAGAATTGAATGGCAGCGAAGAATAAAGAACAAACAATCTTTATTTGTACAGTTATATTGAAGAACAAAGGCTGTGTTCACACAAGAGACTAGCAATATGTGGTCAGTATGTTATGCTGTTGCATGTAACCATTAGGTTTTAACTGAATCTTTAAGTGAACATAGCTAAGTAAAGATTTGAAAGGAGCAGGCATGAACAATATTTAGGAATGCTAAAAGTCAATAATTTAGACATTAAACAATGTAGATGTGAGAAAATTTATGTCTAACTAAAAACTGATAATTTCCAGAAATCTGATAATTTTGGCAGGGGCTCCTGGGAATAATATTTCAGCAAGCTCTGCCATGTGATATTAATTGTTGCTTCTATGATCTTTAGGTTTTTAATACAATGCATCTTGCTGAAATTGTGCATTTGGAATTTCTAATGTTTTACATAACCATTATAGTAGTTAACAGCTTTGTGAAGAGCAAAATTTTGGAAAAGCTTTACACAAAGAGTGGGCAGTTGAAACATAGAGACTTACAGCTCTGTAGGGTGCAGGAAGAGAAAAAGGCATCATTTATCTGATCAGATAAGCAGGATGGTTAGAGGCAGGATTGTGCCAAATTGCAAAGTAATACAATCAAACTGACTCTGAAGCTGAATTAATTTTGTTCTTGAATGCTCCAAAATTAAGGTGAAAAAAAATCACAACTAATGAAGTATGTTGGAACTAGGATATCAAAATGAGAAAGTCCCATAGCATCAGTCCCCAAAAGAATTCATGACTGTGGACTCTTTTGGGGACTGATGCTGTAACACTGATACATATTTATCTCCTGCTTTGCCATCTAAGTAGAAAGGACTTCTGAATCTTGAGTCCAAAGCATTAGCAATTCCCCTCCAGATTTGTCATACACAAATTTGATGAGTGCCCCTTCAATCCCTTCATCTAGGTCATTTATGAAGATGTTGAAGAGCACTCAAGAACCTCACTGCATGCTTCTCTTCTTATGGTTCCATGGTACACATGCTGAGTGCCATTGGTCAGCCAGACTATAAACAAACTATTAAACAATACAATAATTAATAATGCTAAGGGAAACAGATAATCGCTATCACTTCAATACAGTGCAGACTTCTGCAATCAATAAGTAGGATTAATTTCAGCCTTATATAGGTAGCTACAAAATGACTGAAATACTTGTGAGATATATCTTAGCCCAATAATACACCAAAATATTATAGGTGCTAAGAATGCCTCCCTGGAGACAGCATTTCAAAAGCTGTATCCCAAAACTAAAATCTATCCTGTCTCCATTTGCTTCTCTTAATTTTTTCAATTTTTTTCCAATTCAGAATAGACCTTGGAGGTCTTCTAGTCCAACTCCCTGCTCCAGCTAAAGACCCTATACCATTTCAAACAAATGGCTCTCCTGTCTCTTCTTAAAAACCTCCAATGATGAAGCAGCTACAAATTCTGAAGGCAAGTTGTTCCACTGGTTAATTGTCCTCACTGTTACAAAGTTTCTCCTTAATTCTAGGTTGCTTCTCTCCTTGATTAGTTTCCATCCATTGTTTCTTGTCCAGCCCTCTGGTGCTTTGGAAAATAAGTTGACCCCCTCTTCTTTGTGTCAGCCCCTCAAATACTGGAGTACTGCTATCATGTCACCCCTACTCCTTCTTTTCTCTAGACTAGCCATAACCAAATCCTGCAATTGTTCTTCATATGTTTTAGTCATCTTTAATCATCTTAGTTGCTTTTCTCTGCACTTTTTCTAGTCTTTTTTTTAATGTGATGACCAAAAGTAGATGCAGTATTCCAGATGGGATCTCTCTAGTCTTTATAAAGCAGTACTAATAATTCACATGATTTTGATTCTATGCCTCTATTTATACAACCCAAACCCTAACCCAAGCCAATATCTTCTAGATATTGAGGAGTGCTAGGCCTAAGATCAGTGGTTCTCAACCTTCCTAATGCCACGACCCCCTCCCTGCCTCCGTGACTCCCTCCCCCTCCCCACACACGATAAGGTGACAAAGGGGGCCTGGTGGGCTAGCGTGCGCTTAGGCGACCCCTGTGAAAGGGTCGTTCGACCCCCAAAGCGGTCGCGACCCACAGGTTGAGAACTGCTGCCTAAGATGGAACCTTGTGGTACCCTCTGGTGGTGATGCTGTCTATCCCACATTTTTCTAGCTTACCAAGAAGTAGATTGTGATCTACTTTGATGAATGTCTAACTGAAATCTAAGTATACTACGTCCACAGCATTTCGCTGGTCTACTAATTTAGTCATTTGTCAAAGAATGAAATAAGATTGGTTTGGCATGATCTGAAATCTGTGCTGGCTTCTAGTTATAACTTTGTTTCCACATGTATGCAGATCTGTTTTTTTATTATCTTTTCCAGTATCTTCCCAGGTATTGATATTAAGTTGATTTGTCTGTAGTTTTTTGTGTCTGTTTCCCCCCCCCTTTTTTTTGAAGATGGGAACCACATAAGCTCTTTTCCAATCCTCTGGTAGTTCCCCGGTGGTCCACGATTTTTGAAAGATATGATACAATGGTTCTGAGATAACCTCTGCCAGCTCTTTCAGAATTTTGGGATGTAATCAGTAAGGTCCCAGTGATTTATATTCGTCAAGATCAGACAGATTTGATAGTGGTACCTGTAGAAGGTCTTTAAAGATGACCAAAGTTCCTGGGCAGATGTGTATGGAATAAAATATGCTGTGAAGCACTTTGATCTCAAATTCAGGATTTCAAAAATAAGCACCAGGATTCTAATGTTGGACTTAACAGCGACTGACAATTAACTGGCAAAGATTTGATGTTCCATGATTTTTTTGGCCAGTATCCATTAGTATTTGAAAGTTAAATGAAGTTTTTGAGATGTTTTTAAAGGAAATAGAACTATAACACATTCTAGTAATCCAGTGAGAAAATGTGAGAAATGCCAAGCCTTTCTTGATCTGAAAAGGTTATAGTTAATGCAGTTGTCTTTAGCTATAAAATAGTCTTTAGGTATAAAACCTACCTAATTTTCCACAAGTTGATCCATCTGTATCACAGACTATAAATCTGTATGATTGTTCTAAGGGCTCCATTTGGGTATGAGTGAGACACTTCTGCCAGGGTCAGGACAGATATGTTGGCAAAAATAGCAAGAAAAGCAATAATTTGTCCAGGCATAATATAAATTGTTAGGTTCCGTTTGCTCCATGGAGTCTATTTTAATTTCTTCCTATTCTGATAAAGCAGAAAATAATGGAAAATCTACACCTAAACTGATACTGATCTAAGAATGACAATAAGCCTAAATGTTAGATCATCTACCTCTTCTTGCTTAGATCTGAAAAAAAAAGTTATATGTGTTGACTGAGGACATGTTAGTACAGTTCCATGACATATTTAGTCATGATTTAAGTCATGACTATCAGTACAGGCATCCTTATCATCAGATATTATATGCAAAAGAGAAATACATGAGAAATCAGTTAAATCCTTAACCTGAACCAAAGCTCCAACATCAGGTGTGAATATTTAAAATTGCCCATAAGCAAGAAGTCTGGAGATGGATATGAAATTTTTAGGGGCCTATAGTCTCAGTGTCTTTCATCATTAGCTAAGGCCTGCTGCAAATATTAATTCAGTAACATTTGGAATCCCAAGTTCCTCATGCTTTATGTAAATACCATAAGTTGTTTAGAATTGTTGCCTTTTTCACTCAGATTTACAAAGTATATTGCTTAGATACTATTGCAATAATATTATTTAATACACTTTTTTCCTTTAAATGTATTATTTGATTATTAGGCTTCTTGTCTCCTATTGCTTTACCAAAAGGCAATAGTGGCTTCTGAGATCCACTATATTTTTAATTACTAGCTTTCTACGTGAATGTAATTCATGTAACATTGCTTCATGAAAACGAAACAGGAAACTGACGAGCGGCTCATTAGTTTATCTTTAAATTAGTCTAAATGTCAATTAAAGTTTTCTTGCAAGGCATGAGTGTGTGTGTGTGTGTGTATGTGTTGCCTCTTTCTTCTTAAATTAAGAGGAAACTGATCTTAATAAAATAAAAAAGAGATGATAATGAATCTTATTGCAACAAAAAGCAGTAAAAGGGTAAGGATGAATGCTGTGTTGAACAGGAGTAACTTTGATTTCTGGTCAAAACAGTTCAACAGTTAAACTGTAGTTCCACACTGCAATTTAAATAACACTGTTTTAATAACAAAAAGCTGTATTAGTCCTTTTGCTACTTTTTGTTGATGGTTATTCTGTGAGACTCCTCCTTCAATGGGCATTTTGTGGCAGTGCCCATTATACTTTTACAAATATGCCAAAAATAACAGTTTAATTATTCTAACTACCGTACTTATAGAAACTGCAATTCTTCTCTGGCATTAAAAGACCCTTGGGTAGTATTTGCTTTACAAATTGCTACCTTTTGTTTGTAATTTCCCCTTTCTTCCCTCCCTCAACACAGTTACATATATATACACTTAGCCAGAATCTGAAAATTGTTCATCATGCTATACTTTCTATTCCTTAGAAGAAATGTTCCAAATATTCTGTATTGCAAAATGATTAATCTTTACCTTCAGACAAAAGGTTACAGTTTTTATGAAATTCACTTCATTGTGTTTTAAATACATTGGTCAAAAAAAGTTATTAGGAGTACAGTATAAAACCACAGCAAAAATGTGTGTAATACAAGTTTAAAAGTAAGTGCCAAAATAAAGCTGAAGTGTAAGTTCTCAAAAACATTGATCAGTTGCTATTTACAGAAGTGAGGCATTCTATTAAAAGAAACTTAAATTAGTATCAATTTATCAAACTATACATAAAAATAAAAGCCGGGTCATTTATTTTCAAACAAAACAAGACTTATTTTGAACAGCGGTGTGGCAAATATGACAATTCCAAGGATGGGCCTTGTCAGTACAGTGCAGATTACTAATATTATCCCTCCCTAAAGTATATTTGCTTTCAATATTAAAGAGAAAAAATTAGAACAAGAAACACCATAAACTCTGATCATACAATAGTTGACGCCTATTCAAAGACAAAGTATATTAATTTAAAATGTACTTATGTCTTGTGAACTACAGAAGATTGTTTAGGATTACCTAATCATCGCACTGATGTTCACCTACAAGTTGACCATTTTGTAGAGCCAAGCCTCAAATTCCAAGGAATGTGAACATAGATCAGTCTATGCATTTGGGAAAAATCAGTGTGTGCAATGTAGTGGGCAGCTTGTGCTTATGAAAAATGATGAATCAAAATGAAGGCTCAGCAGTGAAAAGCCACTCTTAGAAATTACAAATTTAAAAGTCAGATATAGAAGAGGTCAATTGGAAGGGGCAATAGTTTTAAGTGTATGCTTCATTACTTTAAAATGTTTACTAAAAATGTGTAGAGTATAACAAATGTTTGGTAAATGTGTCATTGAAGTGCATTGAAGTGTACCTGAAGTGATTGTGACTCCCTATTCAACATATACCCCATGACAAACTTGAGTTATATAATGTATGAACCATCTTTCACTGTTATCAAATTGATGCATACAAAATTCTTTAAGTTGAAGAACAGAGACAAAATTATTATAAAAACAAAAATGCACTTTAAGTGCAAACTGAACAAAGTATGGGGTTTGCAGGTAGGATTTAACTTGATAGTGCAGTGGTACCTCGGTACCTGACTGCTTCAAAACTCAATGAATTTGGTACTCGATGCATTTTGATGGGAAAATGTTGTTCCGGTACTCATAATTTGTTTGGTGCTCATCACACTGCAAAGTGAGGGATAGCAGCAGAAAGCAAACACGAAGTCGGGAAAATTGCTGCAAAAGGAAGTGGGAGATATCTGCAGAGGGCAGACAGGAAGTCAGCCATGCTGGGAAGGTCACTGACATGGGAAAAAGGAACAGATAAGAAGTCCTTCCCGGCCAAAACAAAAGATCATGATAAGTCACATAATTGGTTTGATCCTCATTTTTTTAATGCTTGTTGCACCTCCTGGAACCAATTAAGGATGAGTATTACGGTACCTCTGTACTGAGTTTTTCAAAAGAATATCCCCTTCAAATAATCTCAACATTGTAGCTTTCCCTATTTTCTAATAGATGCAGCATTAAAACCACAAAACAACAAAAAGTGTATTGGTGGAGACTTTATCATCAGTTTTACAATCAGCAATAAGATGGGCCACTTATCAATAATGTGCCAAATTGATCTATAAAAAAGGTGTTATCCTAATTGGGCATGTTTTACATTAAAAATTTGGATAAGTATGAACAGCCTTATGCAACTGAGTCAAATGAAATCAGGCTACACTGAATATGTATAGTTTGTTATATGTTATTTATCAATATTGATCCTCAACTAAGACTAAAAGCTTCAGTATCAATATTCAACAAAGTGAACATGAAATTTCACACAATAGCTCTAATAAAATGTTCTCCCTTCTTTTATGCCTAAAAGTTGCACAAGTGGTGATGATGTGTTTTTAAGAAGAAGAAAAAACATTGTTTAACAGCATCACTCTGTCCCTTCCCAGGATTTCAAGTTTTTTTATAAACTCAATTGCATGAGAAACAGAATACTGCACTGCCATAAGGCAAGAACAGATAAAAATACAGCATATATGTAATTGTTTCAAACTATACAATAGGCTTTCTTTTATATTTCACCAGTCAGACTTTGCAATTGATTTACACTGAATCGGTTTAAGATTAGTTTGTAGTTGTACTAAAACTGAATCATTGGTCCTTGAAGATATTTTTACTTAAAGGATCTGGATTTGGGCAAAGCACTTCATGCTTTCACAAATTAATTGGTGCAAGTAGATTTTTCTTTTAATAACTCATGAAAATGATATCTACAATTAACATAATAGTATTGGTGCTCTATTTTCAGAGCAACACAACTTTAAATTCTTCTGGCCATACTCTGCTTCCATTAACTAAATCGTGGGATCAGAGCATTCACATCTTATTGGTTAGAAAAAAAATTGTTTCTGTTGAGACAGAGTAGGCGGAAAAATGAGTGGTTTTAACTTGTTCTAAGTCTAGATTGTTGATTTAAGGAACCACCAAATTATTACAAAAATTTTATGGTGTAAAAAGTGTATTTTCAAAACATGTGCATAAAAATGTGCTAGTTTTATCTTTCTACATTTCAGTCAAATTCAGAGATGAGTGTGCACAATTAACAGCCTTAAATGGGAGGTGGGGGCAGTGGGAGTGCACTTGCTAGCAACAAAAAGGTTCTTTCACTTAACTAAAAGTTTCTGTTTACTACACTAACATTTTTGGTTACCTACATTTGCAAAAAACCACTATTATCAATATAAAACTGTCTCATGTATGCATGCTACAAGAAGAGCTCATTTCTGGCAGCCCAGCTTTCTGATATGTATTTTTATTGACTACTATCCTGGTCATTGTGTTTTCTTTTTCTTTTTCTTTATGGCTGCTGTTCATGTATCTCCAAATACTAAGTACCACAAAAGTTTTAATTCATGTGGAAGCGGTGTTCCCCTCGAGTTATGTGGGAAGAAAACTCATACCTATCTTGGCTGTGATAGCCACACATATTACACTCAAAAGGATTGCGGAATCCATGACAACCCATGTGGATGGTATACATTACATGGTCTAGAAAAAGAATTCTACAGTGTTCACATCTGTAGACTTTTACTTGCTCCCCATTGCCATTGATTACTTTGAAAGCATCTTGGGAGCTGTCATTGCTTCCTCTTAGGACATCATACTGCCTGTGTTCTTCTTTTATAGAGAGGCCATTCCGTGCATGAGGCACTATGTGGTTGGTTAGGTATATTAAACCACTACGTTCTTCATTATTGCTCTCGGTATCTGTGGAGTCTTGGCCGCTGTTGCTGGGTGAAGGGTCCCTTTCTGAAGAGATGGACTTGGTTTTAGAAAGTAGCAGTAAGTTTTCCACTGCACTGTCCTGAGCTGCATGATTGGCTCGAGCATGGTTGTCTCCAAGGGGTTTGTGAAGCTGATACATTGGACTGATGACAGACACTCCTTCTGAGCCACCAGGGGGTGTCTGCACCAAAGGGCGCAAAGATTCTGCCCCTAGATAATTGATGGCATTATTAATAGCTTGGTCAATGACATGGGTTTGCATCATATCATTCTCCTTTTCATAATTGGTGGTTGCATCATAGGGAATATCAGATATACACTTCTCACCTGCAATCCAAAGTATATCAGAGTTAGGCTTGGTTTTGAAATATTTTTCAAAACATCAGGCCTGATCAATAAGAGCTGATAATGACACTGGGAAAATATGAATAATCTGCACACAAAGATAGTAAGTTGAGAAGGTGTGCACAAAGGCAAAGATTCTAAAATGAAATAGTTATAATATATTTTAACAGAATCTCTGTTCGGAATTCATTTGAACTTGCCAATTTTCTGATATGTTTGTGACTATTATTTGTTTGATTAATATAAGTCATCATTTGAAGCCTTCCTTCCTTCCTATCTTCCTTCCTTCC
>QLTV01002867.1:1630290-1655020 GCA_003457575.1 Thermophis baileyi | reverse complement strand
CTCCCCCCCCGTCCTCCCTGAATAATGTAGGTGCCTTTGTATTTTTTTAATTCCTCTTATTAGGAGACAAAACCTGAACCTTTGGAGTGTGGGCCTTCACACACTGCACAATACCTGTGAGCTGTCAGAATTATCACCCAATGGGAAAAGAGATTCTTTCTTGTGGCCAAAGCAGAATTGTGGCTACTAAACATCTGAGTTACTTGATTTCATTTTGATAAAACCTTCATGTTTTTAGGGCCTACATCTAGGTCTTACTTAAATTCTTGCTGTCATTATTGTTATCTTCTTACACCACACTGTAAATAACTGACAGGAAATACTACTCTTCTAAGTCTTCATAGCTGGCAAGATTTCTTATTATGACAATAAGGAAGTGAGAGCATGAAAATTGCATCTTCCTCTAGTCCCATGCCAGGGCTAATCCATAACCAGAAGTGTTCTTCTCAAAGTTATTGAACATCCCTGTTTGTTCCATATTCATATATTTTATATTCTGGAAAAATGCATGTCACTTTATTTAGATAATGTTTCTGAACTTGAGAAAGTATGTGAGTATTTTTTATCTACAATGTAAGATCATCTGATGAGGCTGCCTTTATTACAAAAGTTTCTGGGCAGAAATAGGGAACACTATTGTCACATCTCCTGAATGCCAAGCCTATGCTTCTGGCAATATCATTCTCTTCAGAAATTAGTAATGCTCTTATTCCTGTAGCATGCAATTATGCTCTGCAAGACTAAGAGTTTTATGAGATCATTTTTGTTGTGTATCTGAATTACTACTGAAGTGCTCAACATTATACTGATGGGACATATGAATTTTGTATAGTTTTCATGCTGTTTCAGAAGCACTGATAAGAAGCTAGGTATAGTGAATTGGGTGAATAATTTTCAAATGTTAGTAAAAATTCTGCATATACACGAATATCTTCTGTGTACTAAACACAATAGGTATTGTTCATTCCATTTCTATGCAACATTATAAAAATTAAGAGATTTATGTTGGTAAACTTTAGATATAATCAGTAGATTTGGTTGCAAAAGCTGAATTTTCTCAATACCTCATGTGTTGCTATTAATTAATTTTCTCCTTTTAATTGAGATTAGATAATGTTGAATCAATCAGAATAAGCACTGGACCAGTAGAGTTACTTTAAACTAGAGCCCACGCTGGACTTTCATTAAAAAAAAAAGGGGGAAGATTATAGGAGACATAGGAGAAAACTATCAAATCAGAAAAAATGTTTTTGCCCAAGTCAGAAGGCCTTACTTCTCATTCAATTACTCTAGTATTCTCAGAGAGATAGAATACTACAAATTTCTCACAAATACAATTTTAGGAATGGTGAATCCATGACTCTTCAAGGTGCTGAATTAACTTCAGTCAGTACCAGTTGCCAAGGCAGGAATGGTGGGAGTTATTCTATTTGATAAGACATAGATTCAATCTTGGTAAATAATTGATTCAATGTCAGATTAGGTCAATTGCTAAGGACGACGATGTGCAGAGTTTTTGCATTCCAGAGATTCCCCCCAAGTACAGATATTATTTTCCCATCTTACATATCTTTCCCTATGTGTGAAGCTTCATACTGGAGGTGGTTGGTTAATCAAGTTCAACGCCACCTCCCTCCCATGTGTCCAGCACCCTTCTTTGCCATCTTTGTCTCTAAGATTGTTAATGTTTTTTTCTGCTGTTTTATACTGGATATTATTAATGTTTCTAATTTTTTTTATGTTGTAAGTCACTCAGAATCATTGGATACAAGACGGGTGGCATATAAATTTTATAAACAAACAAACAAACAAACAAACAAACAAACAAACAAACAAACAAGCTATTTCTATGTTCATGCTGTCTGCTTCCCTCACAGGTCAAAATCAGTGGCAGGGGCAAAACACTTTCTGGACACTTTCAATCATGTCAGTGCTGTTTTACTGATCCAAAATCTTTGCATATTTTTTATTTGACCACTACTAAGAGGAGCTTGGAATCCACATTTTTGATTAATTGTTTTGCTCTTTCTATTGTTATACAGCAATACAATTAAAACTAAATAATCCAACCAGGAAAAAGAGGGAGCAACATTTAGTTCTTACCAACAAATTTCTGAGGCAGAGAACTCTTACGTTTGGCGACGTTACTTGCTAGTCTGTCCAGCATAAGGGAGCGCTCTGATCCCGTCTTACACAGGTCTTCAGCCATTTCACTTTGGCTGGTTTCCTCTTTCATGACTGGAAAAAAAGTGTTAAAGGACACCAGATGTTTTAAGGCACACTTATTTCCAAATTTTTCTGAAACTCTGCTGGCAGTCAGGCTCTAAAGCTGAGAAGCAACAAAAAGAAAGGTAGTTTGGGGTATCGGATAACTAAATCCTCTAACACAGAGATGCAAAATCCAAGTACCCATTGTCATTTTTAATGCAAGAGAATATGAAATGTATTAAATATATAGACATAATTATATGAATAATTCCTACTTTAAATTGAATTAAGATTCAGTTCAGCTTAGATTTACTTTTTCCTTCTGGTTTCATCCATTTCTTTGTCCCACCTACTTTTTAAAACAAAGCCCTTCTCTGAAAAACAAATCAACAGTAACAAAAGTGCAGCATAGTTTTTGACAGTGGTAACCAGTGACTTAGTGAGCGGGCACAGCTGCTATTAAAAAACAACATATAAAAGATAGGCATATAGAGCAAAAGTGTGAAGGAAGGAAATGTGATAACTCCCTGTTTCTTCTCTTTTGGGCTCCAGGAGGGAGTAACAAGTCCTACATAATAATCAAGCAAAATAGGATGTTTTCTCTTTAACCAAGAGGTCTTACTGTGCATGTTTCCTGGAGAAACAGAGAAAAATATTTCATTGAATTCTAGTGCAGAGCCTCATTAAGGAAGACCACCTCACTTTGCTATGAAGAAGATTTATTTTTCTCTAGTTATGTTCCTAAGAAATGAGGAAGTTGTAGAATAATTCTAGAGATGTTATTCTACAGCTTCCTTGTCTTTTCGCTAGAGTATGCTAGAGGTGGCTTGTGAACTCCAGGTTTGAGTTTGAAGTGAAGATCTCGGAAGACTCAATATAAATTAAATGAAGCAATGATCTTTAATAATTTTCTACTTCCCCCTTTCATTGTGGGAGGGAATTCTGTTCCTCTCCCATAATAGTTTCTGATCCTTCAAGTTGCTGTTTCATTGTAAAGAATCTGAAAAAGCTCTGTCCATAGTGTTATTCCAGAAGAGAAACAGATTCTGAAGTTCATTTTTTTGTTTCTTTAATACAAACCATTTGTTTTGTATATTTGCAAAGGAGATACTTACTACAGTTTACACAATCCATTATTCTTACTATGGTTACCTGGTGGCATTTACATACTACTCCTACTCTACCACCCGTATTTCCTGTTCTGTATTGAAATCCATTGTTCTTGTGAAAAATAATGGTTTTGCATCATCCCAACACCTAAACGTTTTCTATTTTCTACTTGGTTGTAAATCACTGGCTATCTATTAAAGCATTGTCCTGAATCACTGTTCATTCCACTGAGCTTTTTAAATGTGGGACTTATGTCAACTGAGTCCAAATTATTTTCAAACTTTTTGTGCAATCACTGTATTATTGGATCTCGAAGTATTTCCAATCATCTATACTGAGTTAGAAGTACAAATTTGTGTGAAAAAATGTAGCCCAATTTTGTCTGGGTTTTTTTCTGTTGTGATACTCTGATTTATGTGTCATCTAGACTGATTAATAGATATGATGAGTTCAAATACCTGCACATTTGGGATTATTTTGATTGGTCGCAATACACTCCATATATATATTGTTTTTGAAATAAATAGTTTAGCACACAGTCTCATAGATGCTTACTACAATCTAGAAACAAAAGTAACCCTTTGTGAAAATCAATTTTCTGTATTTAAAAGTTCCCCAGTTAGCAAAAATGAAAAGGTCTCACAACATCAACTGTCAGAAGCATCTTTCCAGCATTACTTTGACAGACATTAACTTTAGATTATCTGAAAATGTGACAGCTATACAAGCAAAGAGCCATGGTGGTGCAATGGTTAGAATGCAGTCCTGCAGGCTAACTCACTGCTCATTCCAAGAGTTTGATTCTGAATGGCTCCAGGTTGACTCAGTCTTCTATCCTTCTGAGGTTGGTAAAATGAGGACACAGATTGTTGGGGGCAATATGTTGACTCTCTGAACCGCTTAGAGAGGGCTCTAAAGCACTATGAAGCAGTATATAAGTGCTATTGCTATTGCTATTGTCCAAAAAACATTAAATGCGGCATCTGCATATGAGGCCTAAAGCAACATAACCTACTGATATGATAATCTGCAGAAAGTATCTTCAGGACCTTCACAGGATACAACCATTGTATCCTGTGCTATTATATATCCCAACTGAGCTGATCATCTATTTCTAGACTGAAGGGGTCCTAGTGCCTCCCACATGATGGATCAGCCTACCTGAAAGCTAAGTTAACACAGGCTTTGGCATTATGTTACAAAGTGAAAACTGCAGGACTCTGAACACTACCCATTTTTATGGTGCTGATAACTGAAGTAGTTGATGCAGTTGGGAATTATATTATTTTCATTGAGTTACTTCTGCTTTGTGAATTGCTATATACGTCTTTATTTATTTGGGGTTTTTTGAGATTTGATAATTTTTATTGTAGTCTGCCATGAGTCATATAATTTGCTAGCAGAAATATAATTATGAGCAAGCAAATAGTTAAAATGCATTGACAGGATCAAAGCAATTTTAATTCTTTTTCATCATACACAGTAATAAGTGTATCAAAAATGCTTTATCTAGTCTTGTTACAGGGACTCAACACAGTTTGTATCTTTTCCTGAAAGGACCTTACTTGCCACATAGTGTTTGATGGCAATGCTAGGTATTGTGTTTCCAGTAATCCAAAGTATGCCTACAGAAAATGTGAAATAGTCTTGTGAGGCCAGTGGTGGTATTCAGCCGGTTCTCTCCGGATTGCATGAACTGGTAGCGGTGACTGCGGGAGGCTCCGCCCACCCACCCTGACGTAATGCACGAGCATTGCGCAGCGCAAAAGGCCGTGTGCATGCGCAGATGAGGCGCGTGCACTCACATTTGCGAACCAGTAGGGAAGGTAAGTGAATCCCACCTCTGTGTGGGGCCTTCTGGCTTTAAACTGTCCCAATGCAAAATGAATGTGTGCTTTTTAAAAAAGTGTATAAGAAGACTTGTATATCATTCATATCTAATACATTCCAATATGCAATTAGTATGCAACTGAAGTGCTCATAACCCACAATTACCTCAACTTTAAGAAACAGTGGTCTTCATCTGTTTCTCTATGCACATTAATGTAAGTCCATATTTTACTGTGCATTCAGCAAAGATGGAATAAACATGAATTGTCCCCTTCCTGTCAAATGAATGGCTGCATTTATTTGTGTATGTGTGTGTGTTTGTACCTTATAATATACAATCACTGAAATGGTTGATTAATGAGTGCTGAAACAGGAACAGGAGAAAGAATGTTTCTTCTAAAATAATTTCCATCTCAAAGAACTTTTTTTTTCTTGGAAGATAAAAGAATTGTATCTCATGTTTGGAGGTTTCCCAGATATTCCTACTTCATATTTCACTTCAGGCATCTGATATTGAAAGAGCTAGGGAAGTATTCAGTATTGGAGCCAGTGGGGGGAAAGGAGGATTGCTGATTGAGAAAGGCAGGGACGATAGATGACCACGCTATTGAACTCCAAACAGAAAGATGAAATAGCTTCTTGTTGCTATGACAGTAAAATCACCTATACAATTCTCTGAAAAGGTGTAGCTGTTTGAAAGTAAGCAAGGGAAAGAAAGTGGGCAGCAGAAAAGTAGCCATTCAAAGATAAGGGAAAGAAAAACAGGAGGGAATCATTTGCTCAACTTCAACTGAGAAATAGTAACCAGACAAGAGGCAGTAGCTATTTCTCACATTCAATCTCTTTGCCTTTGGAATTTGGTCAATCCCTTCCACCCTGAACTTAACAGTGCTTTCTGCAGCTCCTAACAATGTTAGTGCTCCAAGAGAGCACTGGACTACTCATAGAGTTGGGCCTTATAATTGCATCTTATTATGAAGCTAATCTTGCCTTTTGCTTTATATTCTTACCCGGATAGAGGCCACCTGAAAGATTCATGGTTTGTAAATAGTTGTGGCAGCGCTCCTTATGTTCTTCCAAAGAGCTTCGCTGCTTATAACTCCGACCACAATATCCACATTTATGAGGTTTGCCAACTGCAGGGGGAAATGGAATTTATTGTAGAAACTCAAAGAGATCTGGGATAATATAGTCTAGATAATGTGAATCAAATATGTACAAACAGCCAGACTCAACAGCCATCCTGAAGAATGCAAAGGATAATTTTTACTGTAATTTTGGGGGCATGTAATTCGGTCATGTTGTAATGAAAACAGGCCTATCGACTCAAAATATCTGAAGAAAATGTGCCACTAATAAGAGGAAAAAATTGTCAAATTAGAATTTGCTCAACTCTGGCTTGAAGGTTTGAGTTTAATACACATAAATTTAATAATGAATAAAACTTGTCTGATTTTTAAAATTATTTTAAAAGGTTATTTTGCATCTTTTCTATAAGAAAAGCTATAAACAGGAAATTTTGAGTTGAAAACTGTTTAAATGCCAAGGCTCAAAGCTGCATTCTATGCAGGTAATATTAAATGCTTATATCTAACAGTGAATAAATTTTAGCTGCTAATTTTGTCCAATATTGCTTCTATCTTTATAAAACAGATTTATCTAGGGTGGTTTTTTTAGTTATCAAATAAACCCATGTTCCCCCAACTGAATAAAAGCATAACAGAGTTGGAAGGGATTTTGGAGGTCTTCTAGTCCAACCCCTTACTCAAGCAGGAGACCCTATACCATGTCAGACTAATTATGTCCAATTTTGTCTTAAAAACCTTTAGTGTTGGCGCAGCCACAACTTCTGGAGGCACGTTGTTCCTATATATAAGGATATAAGGAACAAACTATACCTTATAATTATATTTTCAGTTGGGCTCATCTATGGAACTGTTGGACTTACGTAGTAAGTTTGCAAATTTATGATTTATTAGTTTTACAGTGCTAATACATGGTCAAGCATTTATTAAAAATAATAAATAGTTCTGAATCAAATATATAGTTTGCTTATATGCTTGATAACTCTTGTGATCTCACAGATAGGCAAAAGATCATGAGAAAAAAAGTATATGGGCTGCTGGCCTGCATACAAACTGATAGGAAATGCGCTTTTCCAAGTCTGTTATTCTGTTCTGTTCTGTGCAAGTCTATCTGGAAAATTTAACTGAAATGCAACTAACCAAACGTCTAGTAGACCCTTGGTTTCAGTTGAGGTTTGAAGAAACCTGAACTAAATTAGCATTAATCTCAAATCATTTTGTAGATATAATTTGGTTTGGCCAAGTAGCAAGCAAAACCTTTCTAGAATTTTCTACCATGGAACCTACCGGAATGGGTCCTCAGATGGCCCGTAAGAGCATCTCTACGACGACAAGCATAGTTACACAAGTGGCACTTGAAGGGCTTTTCGCCGGAGTGTAACTTTATGTGGCGGAGAAGGTTGCCCTTTTGAGTAAAGGATGCCCCACACTGATTACACTGGAAGGGGCGTTCGCCTACAGGGAGAATGAGAGGGAAAAATACGTGAGAACAAAACTCTTACAAGGTAATAGGAGGATGATTTCAGTGAGAAAGTTGTTTTCCAACTGGCGCTCTGTGACTTCCACCAGCTGCAGGTTTGATATAACATGAGCCTTTCAGACTAAACCTGCCAGTTCCTTAATGCTTCACTGGCTGGGTCAATTTGATCTGAAAATCTAATTTTTTTTCTAAATCAGAATGGCACATCACAATGCAAATTCAAACTCATTTAAATAAAGTGACTGCAACATTTTGTGTTGAAGAGCCACTCTTCCTGATCAGCAGTTTTGGAATAAACCAATATCCAATTTTGCATGTTGTGGCATTTGGTGGGTTTTTTTAATGTGGCTTTTTTCAAAGGGTCTTTAAAATATGCCACTGAAGCAGCAAAATAAAAAGGAAACTCATTAAAAATGCATTTCAGGATCACAAGTTCATTTCAGCGTTACATTCTTATATTTAAATGAAAGGCACTTCATTATAACAGTTATAATAACTTCTTTTCATTTACATTTTCCCTGTATTTTCCCTTTCAATTTCTTCTCCATTACCTGACTGTCCCTAAGCAGCCAAATCAGGAAAGAGACAGAAAAGTGTGGGGGCAGATGGGCGAGTGAGAGGGTGGGGAAGGGTGGAGTGGGATGGACTAAAAAAAGGAAGTTAAGACAGAGCAAAGGAGACAGCATCTTCCACACAGAACTCCTAACTCTCATTGCTGATATATTATATCAGAGATGGACTGCAGGCTTGTTAGTTTTGTTTTTGTTTGTGTTGCTTTGCTTCTTTTGGTTTTGGTTTTAAAAAACAGTCCAGAGTAATTAATGTCCGATTCACATTTTAGGATTTATACATGGAATTGTTTTATTGTTAAAATTATCTTTTGAAGAGAATAGGCTCTTTTGGTTAGACCATATTTTACTAGCATTGCCAATCAACCTTGAGTACTTTAAGAAACCAATATGCTAATTACAGTTTGGTAATATTTACATATTAATCACAATTCAAGATAGATGCCTTGCTAGATACTAAAGGAAGCTAGAAAACATTGTCTTGCAGCTGATCAAGCACTCCTGTTTATCTATAACAATTCTCCTGTATTCTTTATTTTGCTAACATGCCAGAACTAAAGTAACTTCAACAAAGGTACATTTCATTTTCCCTCTTGACCATTTTTAATTTATTCTCTCTACATTTTATTAGCCAAATCTGATCAACAGTACATTAAATCACACTTCCTTTCCTTTCTCCCATATTCTTTGTGTAACCTCATAGTAATTCAGTTATTATGTAGCAGAGGAGTTTAGTGAGGTGCTGTAATAAAATGTGTGGGTGACCTTGAGGAACAAGGGGAAGAGTTGCTGCCTAGGAAACAATCAGACAAGAGAGACCAGTGGCATAATGGTCAGAGAAAGAAGCTTAGGAAGGACTCCTCCTAATGGATTAAGCAGTTAAAAATGGTGACAGGAAGTTTGTACTTTCAGATTTGCATGTTTCTGTTAATATACCCTCACAATAAAGTTGAATTAACTCATCTAGTCATATTTCCTGTCTGGTTCACCTGGGAGAGCTGACACCAATCTTGCAAATCTGAAAGTACAAACTTCCTGCCACCACTTTTAACATCTTTGACCGCCCTGCCTCTCTTGTCCAATTGTTTCCTAGGCAGCTTCCCTTTCCCTCATTCCACAAGTTCATCTACATTACAGGTGCCCCTGCCTCACCATGACCTAACTCACTCTCTCTTCTCTATCAATCATTACTTCTGTCTAGCATTACAGGTCTCCATTAAATGCTGAAATATGCCATTTTGATATAAACACTTAGATCCTGTCTAATAAAGGTAAGAGATCCAATGAGGCAATCGATCTGCATCTAAATAGATCCAAAAAGAAGGATCATTTTCCATAATCCTTCCTAATTAATATTTAAACATTTTTTCTAACTGAGAAATTACTAGATATTTCTAGATACATTCATCTTAATAAGCTAATACATTTCAAAATATGTTAGAGGTAACCAATAAATGGTTTTTTCAAAAGGAAAATTTATTCCAATGGGAAATTTGAATTTAAAATATTGAACTGGTAAAATAATCATTTTGTCATCATTTTTTTCTTTTCACCTTCTAATCTTATTACTCTAATTGAACAGTATGTTAAAGTTTAGCAAGTCATATTCCTTCCCACTCCATACTGTAGTTTTGGTAATTTTTTCTTAGAACTAGTGTGATACATTGGCCAGAAAGTTTCTTTGAGAAAATTCATGTTTACTGATTTCTTGGCCATTAAGGCAATGTTATATCCTTCCATGACAAACTATACCTCAGCTCAATCAACTTGATAAGTTATTTTGAGATCCAAAAGAGATATGCTTTATTTAATTTAAAAAGTTTGTCTATAAATGTAATAAACATGTACCATAGAACATTTGTGGTAGAGTTATTTGATCAAAAATATTACTTTTTCTCACATTTTTCTCAAATTCTGAGTCTTCAGAATTTAGTCTGTGGTTCAAGGTTTTTAAAATGTACTTGGTGGCATTTCGCTACAATTCTCAAATCCACAATCATTATGAATAAAAAAAAAAGTGTCAGTAATGTAGAATCATGCCTGAGATTCCATTCCTTGCCATTTATTTCTATAACTCTCTGGAAAGGAACAAAGGGATAAAGAGCCAAATGTCCTAATTTTTTTTTTACTCAGTTCTTACACCTAAAAACATAACCAGATTGGTTCAGTGGATAAAAGTCTTGCTGTAGAAATGATGAGATAGAGTTCTAGTTCTGACTTAGGCATGAAGGTTGCTGGGTGACTTAGGACTAATGACTCACTTTCAGCCAGGTGTAGGTTTCTCTTACCTTCCCTACCAGTTCAGAAGTGTGCGCATCGCATCGGAAGTGCGCGCTTTGCGCGTGCTCGCTCGCTACGCTCGTGCATCACATCCGGGTACTGAACCTCTGTGCATACGCAGAAGCCTTTGCGCATGCGCAGAGGGCTATTTGCCAGCCGCTTTCAAGCAGCGGCAACCGGGGAACTGGTTCGGGGGCGTGGCAAGCCGACCTTCATTACTGGTTCGGCGACCGAGGCTGAATTTCCACCACCGGTTCTTGCGAACCAGTCCGTACCAGTAGCAACCCACCACTGCTTTCAGCCCTTCAAAGGAAACAAAGGCAAATCCCTTCTGAAAAATGTGCCAGAGAAAATTGTAGAGAATTGCTCATGTGATCATCAGGAGTCCAGACTGATTCAAAGAGTCTGGAATTGGTATAGAAGTGGCATCTTTTAACAAAGTAATATTTTCTGGAAATCTGCATTAGATGTAGGTCTATTTAGCAGGAATTGCACATATTTCAATCTCTGAAAGGCAGCCCATTCTTTTAAAACTATTCTCCCTACACATAATGAAACTGGAGAAATACAAAAGCCCATTTAATTGGAATATTGTACAGTTCAATATGGATGCAGATAAATGAGGAAATGTGTAACATTGCCCCTCTTACTGCAAAGAACATAGAAAATTCTGTGAAAATGTCATGCTTAAAAGGGATTTGGGATATTCCATGTTGTTTGGAAAGGTGTAGTGGGGACAAACATTTTGTCAGAAAATGTCATCCGTATTTCTGTTGCAACATAATGTAAACATCATCAGGATTCCCAGGTATGAATAAGTTACTCATGTGACTACTATATAAAACATATGCTGAACAAATCAGTGAAAAACCAAATGCACAGTTATAGAATAGGTGGTACCTGGCTCAACAGTTGTAACCCTAAGAGGGATCTAGGTGTCCTAGTGGACAATCACTTACGTATCAGCGAGCAGTGTGCTACCAAAAAAGCTAATACAGTCCTGGGCTGCATCAGTGGAGGGATAACATCAAGATCATGAGAAGTGACAGTACTACTTTATATCACACTAGTGAGGCCACACATGGAATGCTACATCCATTCTGGTCACCATGATACAAAAAGGATGCTGAGACCCTAGAAAGAGTGCAGGGAAGAGCAACAAAGATGATAAGGGGAGTGCTGGCTAAATGGTATGATGAAGGGTTAATTCAACTAGGTATGTCTAGCCTAATGAAGAGAAGGCTTAAGAATAACATAATCATTTCTTCCAATAGTTGAGGGGCTATCACAAAGAAGAGGAGCTTGACTTATTCTCCAAAGCATCTCAGGGCAGGACAAGAAGCAATGGGTGGAAGTTCGTAGAGCAATTCAATCTGAAACCAAGAAGAAATTTCCTGACCGTAAGAACAATGAATCAGTGACATAGTTTGTTCCCCTGGGATTGTGGCTGCTCCATTGCTGGAGGTTTTCAAGAAAAGATTGGACTGCCATTTCTCCTGGATGCAATCCTTCTACCTTGGGCAAGTAGTTGGATTAGAAGAACTCCAAGGTCTCTTCTAGCCCTATGTTTCAATGATTCTATGATCTATGATTTCCATATTACTTATCTGCACTCCATGAAGAGCTTCACTAATAAACTTGCAAGAGTCTGTTAGAATAGCAATAGCATTTAGACTTATATACCACGCCACAGTGTTTTACAGCACTCTCTGGGTGGTTTACAATGTAAAATAATTATTTGCATATTTCCCCCAACAATTTGGGTCCTAATTTTACCAAACTTGGAAGGATAGAAGGCTGGAGTCAACCTTGAGCCCCATCAGGATCGAACTCCAGGCTGTAGGCAGAGTTTGCCTGTAATACTGCACTTTAACAGAAACTAAAGGCAAAGGAAAGGATTGAGCTGGTGGAGTTCTAAGAAAAAATCAGCTTCCCTAATCAGGAAATTGGAAACAGCAGCAAACTTTGAGGAAAGAATGATTACCGCTTGCACTGAATGATTACCGCTAGTTTCTGTGGTAGGGACATATAGCAACTGGAAGATAATTCTCTGTGCAAGTGAAACATTTTGTTGTGATATGCCTTCATGTGAAAATTATTTGAAAAATAGTTTTGAAAAAGATAAAAAAAGATAAATATGATAGAAGTAGAATATTGAAAAAAAGTATCTTCCTTTGACTAAGGATGTACATTGTGAAAGAGTAAAAACACATGTTGCATAGGAGAAACAGACTGAAGCAAAGTGCTAGAAAGTTGCAACAGTATCCAAAAAAGAAGTTGGCAAATCAATCCTAAAATGGCAATTAAGCAATATCCACACAGAATTCAGATTTTGTACTATAGATATTTTACTTTAAGAAGACATAAGAAAAGACTAAACTGTGGAATGATTTTAAAATGTGCTATAAGCTTTTTAAGAATGAGGAATTTAGTTACAAAGATTATTTTCTGATGTGGAAAAAACCTCTGTCTTCTGTTTTAAATACTATATTGTAGATTTAATTATCTAATTCCTTGTTTGCTTGCTTGCTTGCTTGCTTGCTTGTTTGTTTGTTTATATGTCAACTTCCAGGTTAACTCACCTCTTGGTGACTTTTGTGGGAAAATTAATAACACTTTCTTGGAATAGCATGGAAATATCTTGCCATTGCCTTTTCTGAAATATTTTTTCAACTTAGATGTCATCTACTGATCATTTGCTACTAAAGTCAGAAATAACAGTGAAATCAATGATGAAAAATGTGGAATTTAAAAACAACATATTTATAGATACTATTATGAACTTGACAGACCCAGAGTATTAAATCAAATATGGTAGTAGTCATTTTATGGTTATGATACTCCCTAGGACTGTTAGAATAAAGAAACATATAAATAATATGGTCCCCTCTAACAGTATCTGTTTTAATCTTTCCAAACCTATGCAGCAATTAGGCCTAAACGAGCTTGTGTGAAGCGTTTTAATTAAAAGCAGGCTACTTGCCATTTACAGTCAAGAAAAAAGTCTTATGTGCTATGATTTCAATCAACTGCAGAAAGTGTCAGTATTCTAACCTGTCAGGCACTTATGGAAAGACCTTTGTTCTGAAAAGAGAAGAAAATTCAGATAATCTCAGTTACATTTAGGACTTTTTTAAAAATAGAAGATATCAAGTATTGTTTTGAATAACCACATCTGGCAGATATATTGGGGATTGGAGTTACACCTTTTAACTCATATCAGTCAATCATTATATTTGCTATGCTTATGCCAGTAAGGTTTAGTGGTTAAGGCACAAGGCTAGAAACAGGAAGGCTCTGAGTTCCAGTCTCCCCTTGGGCACAAAGCCATCTGGGGGACCTTGGGCCAGTCACTCTCTCTTAGCTCTGGGAAGAAGGAAAAGGTAAATCTCTTCTGCAAAACCTTCCTAAAATTGAAGGAATTAGTCCAGATAATTGCCAGGAGTCAATACTGACTCAAAGGCACCAAAAAACCTGTGGTTATGCAGTGCAATGGATTTGATCTTTAAAGTTGTTGCAGAACAAGTGGGACCATGAAAGTTGCAATTGTTTTATTATGTTTATGCTCCCATACAGCTTATGGAATATTCAGGAGTTACAGTAAATATTTTAAATCATAAACCTCATACTGTTATCCGATACATGCTGAAATGTCACCATGACATTGTCATGTGTAATTTTCACATGCTACTGAAAAAGTAGGATTGGAGATAATTATTTTTGCTTTCTTAGGACTAGATATGTACAAAACCTTCAAAACAGATGCTTGATATGAGGGAATGGTTATCTGCTACATTGTGGCTACCCCCAGATATCTCCCCATGCCTGAGAATGCACAGCTATTTAGCTTCGCCAGCATATTGAAGCATGGTGACAGGAATCAACAACATCAAACTTCTTTGCCAGGATCCCCCTGCCTACAAGGTTAAAATTTCTCCTCTAATTCAGTGGCCTTTTCAAACACACAACCATGACCAGAATGAAGTCAAAACAGCACTTCCCACTTGTTGCATTCCCTCTTGATACAGATTGGGTCACAAAGGAGAAAATAAGCAGATAAGTAATTATTTCATAGACTAAAACATAGAGTCAAAAATGAAAACCTGGAGACAAGAATGATATTTATCTAATTTGGGGATCAGAAAACAGTGTTGTATAAAAACATGAAACTTGGGTGAGACAGAGGATTGCTGGTGTAATCAAGAAAATTCAGATCACCCAGCAAAGTACAGTTACTGTAAGTTGAAATGATGGAAAGATTACCAAAAAATCAGAATAAACTGTTTCTGTCTGTAATTTGCAAATAATGCAAGGGGTTTTAAGGCTGCATCTTAAATACATAAAGCACAGATGGAGAATCTAACAATCAGGAACAGTTGGACAGCAACAACTTTCTATGCATTCCTGTGGAGGTATGGTCAGGCCAACAATCCTGTAAAAGGATTCGTTTTAGAACTTCCCAGATTTTTCTGCAACATACATGGCTCTGCATGGCAGAAGTTCAGTGCTTCCTCATAGAAAAACTGATGTGTTGTATAAGAAATCCAAAAAATACCCTTTTAGGTAAATATATATATTAAAACTATTTAACTGGTAATAGTATAAAAATAATATCTTATAAGACTGCAATCTCCGGTTCTGTCCCCACTTGCAATTTACAGTATAGTATGTTTTAGAATCATCCTATCATTGTTGTGCCCAAATAACCAATTTATTATTGTTATGGTTGGTCATATTATTATTATTGCAACTGCAGTGACAGCTTAGTGATGTTCTAAAGATGCTATAAATCACTCAGGAGAAATAACCTTGACTTGCTCAAAAACAAGAATAGTTTAGTTGAAATCTAGTGAATACTGTATATTCTTATATTTAAGATCTTTACCTGGTTTCTGCCTTTTAAATTCCAAGGTCTATCAAAGCCTCTATCAACATTCATGTTTGTATGTGTCCATAACCAGTAGTAATATAAACAACAGTAGTTTATGGTATTGGAAGCAACCCTAATCATTGTTTTTTTCTAACAGAAAGTACAATGGGGTTCACATAACTTCAATTCACGATATGAATTATGGGGGGAGGATAATCTGCTGACAATGATACACTGATGCAAATGCCATGAGCAAACTATTTGTCTGTTTAAGATCGCCACTCACTCCTTGGATCTATCTTTTTCCAGATAAGCAGAATCTTTCTGGAAGATTAAAATTACTACCCGAACCTCAGAGTGATTAACTTTAGAGGACTTTATTCCCATTATATTTAAATCTTTGTTAAAAAATCAATTTGGATGTTTGATTCTGGTAATTATTATTTTGTTTCTAAAATATAGTTATTGAGTGAATGGAAAAGAAGATCATTTTTCAATTTGGTAACTGCTATTATTTTGATCTTATGTCTGGCCTGGTTAGAAGACAAGACATAGCCTGATTATTCTATGTGATTTACAAAAGGAATGGATTAGAAATTTAACCTAAAATTCTCCTTGGCCTCTTCATGGTTGTATGATATTGGTATTCTTGGTATGGTATAGTATAGTATGGTCTGGGTGTGTTAAATAATGTATTGCCTGGTAACCTTCTGAGTTTCAGGATAAGAGTGGGCATCACAGTACTGGATTAATTTGAATACAAATCTCTAGTAGCTAAAGAAAAAAAACTCTGCTAGACCTTACCAGTGTGGCTTCTCTTGTGAACCATAAGAACATTGGGACCGATGCAAATTATCCCACAGACATCACACTTTAGCTTTCCGTTAGGGAGTCGAATGCCTCCAACTCCTGACATGGCTTTGCTGCCACTGTGTGAGCCATTCATTTTGTCTCCAGAGGCATCAAGCATTCGTAAATCCTCCGCACATTCTTCCCCATTCATTTCACAGGCATGCCCATTCTCTTCATCACTCTGTGTCTCTACTTTAATATTACTGGCTGAAAGAAACAATAGAGGATGCCACTCAGTGTTTTTTTTTAAATAAACCAATCAAAATCATTGTGGGAAAGAAACAGCATAAAGGAAAGCATTTCTCAATAATACACTAACAATATAATTAAGTGATAAATTACTAATGTACTTACATGGGTGGAATGGACTTATTTAAAATACATATACAATATTAAAATATTTACATTTATAACTCTAAGTTTCATATCATGCCCAAATCTCATATCAATATAATGTGCAAACCAGTGAAATTATCAATGTTTCTGGCAGCCACAATAGCTCTTTAATATATGATCATGTTGGCACACTTGACTGGAGAATGTGGCCAAATTTTGTTTTATTGATGTAATATTTGTCGCCATCAAGTGACTGGATAAACAAGACCAGCCTATCAAGTCCTTTCCTAGCTCATTTGCCATAGATTTGGATTGCCAAAGCCTTGTTAAACCTTGAAGCAACCTAGCAGAGACTCCATGTATGACAAAGGAAGCAATGGAATATACTTAGTGAGGTATGCCCAAATTCACATAGCTGAAGAAAGGTATGACTTGTCCAGAGCCATGGTTCTACCTGTGCCCTAGGTGCCCTAGACCAGTGGTTCTCAACCTTCCTAATGCCGCGACCCCCTCCCCGCCCCCTCCCCGCGCGCGATGAGGTGACAAAGGGGGCGTGGTGGGCTAGCGCGCGCTTAGGCGACCCCTGTGAAAGAGTCGTTCAACCCCCAAAGGGGTCACGACCCACAGGTTGAGAACCGCTGCCCTAGACAGTCACTGGAGCAGGTGTCAAAATATAAACTATTTTTAATAATGGTCCTCATTTTGACAGATTGCCAACTCTAGAATGATATAACTGTTCTTGCTCAAAATCTGTCAAGAATTCAGGTTGGAACCATGAAATCTTGTGAGATTCTGTCAGTTTCTGTTCCATAAATTCTGTGTTCACCATAGCAGTAGCACATACTACAGTGGTGCCCTGACTTATTGGAACTCAAAATAAAGGAAAAAGTTAGAAGTCAGGGATCTAGGGAATGAAAACAGAAAGAAAAAGCTGTTTTTCTATATTTGACCTAGCAGATGGGAATTGATGTTGGCTTGGATGGTGCACTTTAAAAAAAATGTTTGGGCTTACTAAGGCCACAAGGGGAAACATAAGATCATCAGGAAATAGAGCCCAAACATTTTCATTTTTTCTTCTTTTACTTTGAACATTTTGCTTTATTATGACTCTATTTATTATTTTATATTAATTTATACTTCATATTTCTTAACCACCTAACTTCCTTAGACTGTTTATTAGTTGCTAAAATTGTGCCACTAAAAATGAATTTTGACAGTGCAATATGGGGGTAGTCTGGGGGCACATATAATCCACACTGCAGATTGCTCATTCCAATTCTATCCATTTCTCTTAATTGTAAGAAAATTAAGTGGAAATATAAGTGGAAATCCTTTCATATTTGAACAACAGAACAATTCTGAAGAAAGAAAACTATATCAAGAAGAAATAAAGTTAAAAATTGTATTTCTGACATGCCATCTTTTCATGTCTAAAGAGGCTTATTTTCATTTATTTATCTACAAAGGTATCACTCATTCCAAAGATTTTAGAAATCTTTTATATTGGAGTGGATACTAACATGTCATTCCCACCAATATGTAAGTATGCTTCATGTAGGTAGGATTTTATTCCTTTAATAATACAGGTAATCCTCACCTACCAACTGCAACTGCGTCCAGCAATTCCATTGCTAAATAACACAATCATTAAGTGAAATATCACATGATCACATCAGACTTACAAAATCAGTTTCGCTGTTGTTAAGCAACAAAACCAAAACTTAATAACCATAGCATGAATCCTAGGACTGCAAATTGCAGCAACCTGCCAGCGTTTATGCTGATTTTACTTGTTAGAAGCTAGATGTGAAGGTCACAAATGGTGATTATAGGATTGTGGGACGCTGCAAACATTGTAAATGTGCACCAGTTGCAAGACACCTAAATTATGGTCACATGACTACAGGGACACAGCAATAGTTGCAAGTTTAAGAACCAGTAGGAAACCTACTATTTCAGTACTTTTGTAACTTACAACAATCACTGAACAAGGCAATCTTGTAATTGAGGACCACCTATATTCTTCCAGGTGACTGACCAAGAAACAACATTTTATTTTTAGATGCATAATCTATAACAAAATGTTAATCAGAATTGGTTTTCAGCTCTTCAGACCATATAGACAAAGGGGAGGTAGATGGGTTATGAATGGATAGTAAAAAAATGGAACATTACTTCTTCATCATTTTGGCTGATTTCTTGTGTATTAAAAGTAAATTTTCTACCATAAAATTATACAGGTCAAAAATGATTTTTCTGTGATCATACTATGACACTGCTACACGTAAATTTTGTCAACCTCTCCATGTTTGGTAGAACCTAAAATACCCCATCTTCCCATTCTGCTATTTATATTATCATACCAAAACTAGATAGTTGAAAATATATACTTAATTGGAGCCAGAATTAATCCATTGAATCAATGGGATAAATAAATCATGATTAATTGATAAGTCTATTGTTTTCAGTGTGTCTACTCAAAGTGTGACTAAGTGTAGATCAAATTCAGTCTGCTTTTATTTTCTTCCAGTTTTAAAAACAAAACATATATTCTTTCTGTCTGGGAATAAATCTCCCTAAGCACAGTGAAACTTCCTTGTATGTAGACATTCTCTGCAATGGTCCTAAAATAATATAGGCTCCTTTGAAGTCAACTGTTGAAAGGTGTTTTTAAGGATCAGCTGCTATGAGCTACAAAAGCCTGGTTAATTGGGTCTAAGACATTAATTCTTAATCATATGCATTTAAAAAATGCAGACACACAGTATCCCAGCTACTATCACACCTACTGTCAAAGTGATATCAATTGTTATTACAGATAATTGACAATGGGTGAATTATTTTTTATGAGTCAGATCAAACAGAAGGGATGTGAGGAATATTACACATTTTAAGTTCCATTAGCCTTCTGCCAAATCAGACCACTTGTATAGCACTTCTGATTAACTGGCAATGATGTCAGAATGAGAGTTCCCCCCAGTCTTGGTACATAATGCTTTAACAATATGAAGTTTAGCTAGCACTTGAAACTGGGTATTACACGTGTAAGACAAAAGCGGTGCCCTTGAAATTGTGTCCCCAGGCCTGTAATACTTCAGTGTTGAGTAGAATGGTCTGATCTCATAACCACTTCTACCACTTAGCCACTGCTAGTTTTGACTTAATAACTGTATCATGTGCCTAGTCCTTTTCTGACCTGATTTGCGGTTTCTGGGCCCTAGTCAACCAACGATTGCCTTATTTCTCAATTTTTTTCTCATCATTATGAAATCTGAAATCAAGGCATAAGAATTATTTTATCAATCAATCAATCAATCAAACAAACAAACAAACAAAAGAATCTTAACCAATGAGCCATGAACTTCTGTATGTAGAAAAGTAAATATGTACTACTCAAAGTCCTTCTTTTATTTAAATGGTTACAAGGCCCTACAAATAGATGTTACTAAGCATTTAGTTCTCTCTTGATATAAGTGGTATTTTTTCATATGCTTCTATAGCCAGTCATACACTAGGAATTTTCCTTTATCATATAAATAAATTAGGCTTTTCTCTAAGCTAACGGACATATGTGTAACACTAACATTATTTGTAAGCTTGAAAAAAATACTAGGAGGTAAAAGTTAAAGGACAAAGGCAAGAACAAAAAAAACAGAGACAAAAAGAAATACATGAGTGACAGAAGTTACATGCACAGATGAAAAAGTTAAGCAATATCTGGCCATCATGCCCAAGAATACTTACGAGAAAAAGATTTGGGGATGATGGTGTGAAAATCCTTAAAGCCTTCAGCCCCATATGCAGCTGCAATAAAGAAGGTAAAGAGGATGCTAGATTGTAAGGTGGTCAAGCAGCACAAGATGAAGAATCATAACAGACATTGCTTCTATGAAAGAGACTGGCATCGCTATTCACAGAGGTAAAATAGAGGACAGAATAATAGGGAGGCAAACTCTTGATATTTAATGAAGTGTTTTCAGATTTGGAAGAATGTAAGAGGAATTTTTCAGTACAGTTTAAGTGCTTAGAGCGGTTTCACTCTAAAATAAACAAAAACCAAATGCTTTAATTAGCATCTGTGAGCTTGTTTTCTTCTACATTGTAAGATAACCATCTTTTTTGTAAAAAAAGGGATTTTAGGCCTTTGGTACTGTATGCTCACCTAGAAGATAAGACCACTTAAACATTTATAAGCATCATATAGTATGTAGAATTGGAAAGTGAAGTTAAAATAAAACTTAAAACACAAGAATAATATTTAGAAGACTTATCTTTAATAATATGGTTGATCTGGGAAAGGAAGCTAAAACCTAGAATCATGGGATGGGAAGGGGCAATTTAGACAACCACTTTTCATGTAGTTATTCAAATTAAATCATCCAGATAGTTACCCAGCCTTTGCTTAAAGACATCCAATAAAGAGGAGCCCACCATCTAGATAATAAATTCTATTGTCTTATTATTAGATTTCCCCCCCAAAACCAAAATCTGTTTCCTATAATGTAAATCAGTGATGGGTTCTAAATCCATTCCATTCTGCACATGCACAGAAGCGTCCGAGGCAGGTGGGCAGAGCCTCCCGCCGCCGCCGCAACCGGTTTGTAGAACCGTACCGGTAGCAACCCACTGCTGATGTAAATCCATTATTCTTGGATATGGGGACTGTATTGATAAAGAATTGGTCTTCTGTGTAACATTCTTTTGGGTACTTAAGGGTGCAATTCCCCATTCAGGTTATTTCAAAACTAAATATTTTGCATTTCATACAAACATCCTTATAGAACTTAGTGTCATATTTCCTAACCCATCCTTATCCCCTTTCTCTGAATCAATTCAAGGTATCTAAATCTTTCCTAAAAGATGCTCAGATGCTATTTCTCTATTTTGCAGCCAATCCAACTACTGATATATATTCAGTTTGTAATCAGCTACTATTTCAAAATCTTGTCCACATACATTGTTATTCCTCATTCAATATCTCTACATTGGATTCTGTTTGATAAAGGAAGAACTTTACATTTATTTGTTGAATGTTCATTTTGTAATTTTCAGGTCAATTTCTCAAAATCATGAATTGTATTCATTTATTTTATCTTCTATGTATTTTTTTAAAAAACTCACAATTTTGTATCATTTAATAAATCTTACATAGAATAATGAGCTGTGGTGGCACAGTGGTTAGAGTGCAATAGTGCAGGTTATTTCTGCTGACTGCTGGCTGGCTGCCTGCAATTTGGCAGTTCAAATCTCACCAGGTTCAAGGTTGACTCAGCCTTCCATCCTTCCGAGGTGGGTAAAATGAGGACCCAAATTGTTGGGGGTAATATGCTGACTCTGTAAACTGCTTAGAGAGGGCTGTAAAGCACTATAAGGTGGTATATAAGTCTATTGCTATTGCTATAACAAGGTGGAAGGAACTTTGGAAATCTTCTAGTCCAATCTCCTGCTTGAGCAGGAGATCTTATACCATTCTAGAACAATGGTTGTCCAATCTATTCTTGAAAACATTCTGTGATGAAGTACTCAAAATTTCTGGAGGGAAGTCATTCCACTAATTAATTCTCTCTGTCAGAAAATTTCTTCTTAGTACTAGCTTGTATCTCTCTTTAATGATATTCCACTACTTAGTTTCTGTCCTGCTCTCAGGTGCTTTGGAGAATATATTGACTCCCTCTTCTCCTAAGTACTGCAAGACTGCTTTCATGTCACCCCTAGTCCTTCTCAGGCATCCAAGCAATAACAATATGGCATCTGACCTGATACCTACCACTAGTTTGATGAGGACCCATGTTTTTCAAGCCAGTTATATATTTCTTGTCATATCACTTAGACAATGCCATATTAGTTTGCTAAGCAGAAAGTTAGATTTTGTCAAGTTCTTTCCTGAAATCAAGATATATTTTGCCTCATTACATTCCCAGAATTTACTAATGAAGTTATCTAATAAAACAAGTAGAGGGGTTTAGCTTAGAAAGAATTTTTTTAAATATATATATATACTCACTTCAGGTAATGGCCATATTATTTGCCACATGTTAAAAACTGGTTACTTTTTAATCTACTCTACAGAGTTCTTGGTTTTAATATCAAGCTGCCTGATCTGTAGTTCCTTTGATCACTGTAAAATTCCTAGGAAATTTGATGAATTCTACATAGGCAGAAGAAATTATAAAGAGGTTTAATAAATTCATGTTAATCTTTTCAGGAAATTCTGGATTTTTTTCTAATTGATTAAAGAACCAGCAAGCTTAATATATTAAATACTTCTTTGCCTAGAAGGATTTAATTATTGGATTCTAAATAACAATTTGAATTCTAAATAACTATTAAGATTGCTCAAAAAAACAACAACCTTTCTCCCCCAAACAATTTGAAAACTGTTGAACAATTAAAGAAATGAGCACTACCCAATTGTAGAGGCTGGTGATTTGAAACTAGAATTAAACATTAAATATAAGACCACCAATCAGGAAGGGTAGCTTATTTTCTTTCTAACTGTACTTATATTAAGAAGAATTATAAGTTATGAACATAATCTTCCAATATTTACTCTGCAGTAAGTTGATGACAACATTTGAGTAAACATTTGTGCAAAAAAATAATAATAATCGGACAAGCTATTGGAATACAATGCTACTGTATCCAAGTTTAATTTAAAAACTGAAAAATTTACAAGAGCAATATGAGGTTCTCATGCATCCAGTTCAACAAGGCCTAAATAGGCAAACTTCCCTCTGCAGCCTAAGCTTGCTCGTTCCAAAGTACCCACAGTGATTTAGACTGAAGTCAGGCAATGCTTTGTGGCTAGTGAACAATTCTATATTTGAAAGTACTGTATGTTGGAGATATACAAAGAAATCAGTGCCAGGGATGGGTAGGAGCCGAGGTGGCGCAGTGGTTAGAGTGCAGTACTGCAGGCTACTTCAGCTGACTGCTAGCTGCAGTTCAGCGGTTCAAATCTCACCGGCTCAAGGTTGACTCAGCCTTCCGTCCTTCCGAGGTGGGTAAAATGAGGACCCAGATTGTTGGGGGCAATATGCTGACTCTGTAAACCGCTTAGAGAGGGCTGTAAAGCACTATGAAGCGGTATATAAGTCTAAGTGCTATTGCTATTGCTAGGAGGTTATTCATTTACAAAATGGCTTCCATGGTGAGTATGTGTCACATTTATCAGAAAGCACACTAGCAAGCTGCAGGATGCTCTCTACCAATTTTATTTTATTTATTTATTTATTTATTTATTTATTTATTTATTTATTTATTTGTCAAACATGTACAAGATAGCAGGTATAGGTATAAACATAAACATAATCAAAGTGAATACAGATAGATGAAGACAATAGGACAGTAGGACAGGGACGGTAGGCACGCTGGTGCGCTTATGCACGCCCCTTACAGACCTCTTAGGAATGGGGTGAGGTCGACAGTAGACTTTATCTTTTTTATATTTCTTTTGAAGTGGAGGTAAACCCCATATGAAAAACTGTGAAGTTTTGAAGTCTGTGGCTTGTGTCCATACAACTGCTGAAAGGTAAGGAATGCTTTGGAAAGGTTATATTATCATGATTCAGTGACTGTGATTTTCTATGGTTAATTATCTAACTATTCATTTTGCTTAGTTCTGGTTCCCCCCCCCCCCCCCATCATGTTTTAAAAGGAAATAGGCAACAGCTGACCAAAACTGACTCTTGTTTCCTAAAGTTCTGGATATGAGTTGTTTCCATACAGATATTATTCTGGAAGGCCATAGGGGATAGCAGAGCCAAAGACTGAGGAGATGTGAGCAGCCCTGGGAGGCTTCCTCCTCTCTTCATTACAAACACTGCAAACATTCCTGGCAACTATCTGAAGGAAAGGGCAGGCAGGAAAACACCTCCTATTATCCTGAAGAGGCTTTGGCATAAAGAAAATCAAGCTGGGATGAGGACAGCATAAAAAAGACATCATATACAGACCTATGAAGATCTATGAAGAGACCAACGGTTGGACTGGCTAACTGACCTGTTTTGGTGCTCCAAACCTCAGATTGAATTTTGTCTTCTTTCTGGGGAACTAAGGCAAGCTTTTGTTCCAGAGGCGGTTTTAATTCTGATGTGAATTCCTTTCTATG
>QLTV01002867.1:1601847-1627307 GCA_003457575.1 Thermophis baileyi | reverse complement strand
AAAAGCCCAGCATTTATTAATAACTTGTATAAATCAGTATTATTCATCAATATATATATTTATCTGGTATTTGTAAAGATATTCCCTATATTCTTAAGAAGTTGGGATAGTGGATGTGAATTAAGAAACCTCCAACAGAAAGCATTCTATGATTAAAAATATAAATTTATCTTAAATTTGTATAAAATATATTCCTTGTAGGCTGGATGCTGGTACCTTTGGGACAATGGGAGTCGGACTTGGTTTTGCAATTGCAGCTGCTATAGTTGCTAAAACCTATAATCCTGAGCAGCGAGTGATCTGTATAGAAGGCGATAGTGCATTTGGTTTTTCTGGTATGGAAGTGGAAACTATTTGCAGGTAAAACTTTTTTTAAAATTGTTTTTATAAAAAAAAAAAAACAAAAATGTAAGCCGCCCAGAGTCCTTCGGGAGTTGGGCGGCATATAAATTTTATAAAATAAATAAAAATAAATAAAATAAAGAGCTGTCAAAGAGCCAAAGAGCTGTATTGAAATGGAAGCTGAAGAACATCAAGTTCCCTATGGAACTTGAGAGCACAGCTGAGCCAGCAAATCACTCCTTCCCCCGTCTAACTGGAAATCTCAACCTATTGCTTCTCTCTCTCCTGTGCAACATCCACAAAGGCAGCAATTCTGGGCTTTTGTTGGCTTTCTTTCTTTCTCCATATTACTTCCCCTTTTTCCCCTTAGCCTTTTCTTCCTCATCAGTTTGAAATGGCTTGGACATTTCCACTTGGCACTGTTTCTACTCCCAAACCTTCAGAGCACTTTATTTGCTCTACTATGTTATCACTTCATGCTTGGTGATCTTATTACATAATGAACAGATAACACTATAAACCAACCTGATGCTTCCTCCAGTTTAAACAATTGTCAGTCTTTGCACCTGAAATATAAATATCAAATAAAAGAAATCCCTTTGCTTCTATATAGATTCTATATAGAAGGAGGAAAGACTAAATGGGTAGTTCTATTGCCCCTCCTTCTGTGTTTTCAATTCAATTTTTTTTGCTAAAAAAATTCTGAATTGTTGATAGGAAAAGATGTCTGGCCATCAAGCTGTTCATATACATGTACATATACATTTCTACTAAGAGATTTGATTAAAGCATGATAGAGCAGTTTTGCGGACAGATGTTTTTCCCAACAGTTCTATGTTTGGAGGAAATAGTCTTAAAACCTCTATATACGTGCAAAGGGTTAAGAGAGTAATAGCTCACTTGAGACCCAATGTCAGATTTGGGTTAAGAAAAGAATCTGATGTGTTCTCCCTATATAAGCAGGGAAAATCAAGCTCAAGAATAATATTTCACAAGGAATATGAAACTGCTAGAAGGATTAAGATTGCACTTGCTGATAAGAGTGAATATACTAGAGGGCTCTTAATTCAGGTGGCAGAAAGCAGAGTGAGGGAGGAGTTCCCCGAATTATTGTTTTGCAGACTGGACTACAACTCTTTTCCTAAACCAGAAAAAAATGCTTCCAGGGATGCAAACATTTTGCAATTTTTTAAAGCAACCCTACTTTTTCCAGGATTCCTTAGCAGCTATATAGGAAAAGACAAAGCTGTTTTAAATATGTCCAGACAAGTGCTTGACAATATTGCTCTGCCACAGCAAGAAGTTCTCTGATAGGAGAAAGAGAGTGATTCTTTCTCTCTTCATCTTTTATAATTCTCTTATCTTTCAGCTAGTTGAATTGTTCATGACCAAACATCTCAGATATTAAAAGTCCTTAGGCTATCTCTGGAAAGAAGAAGAGTTGATCAGCATTGGTACTGGAGGCAATCATTTTTGTTCGCTTTCAGGTATTAAATTCATTAAATTTTCTTGACTTAGCTCTGAGAGGAGGAATGGCAGAAAAGAATCCATTCCAAAAATACCTGGTAGATCTCTGTTGATCAGTTAGAGAGACAGAACTTGATAATTTCTTTTGTTTTTCTTGCTCTCTTATTGTATCTAGGAAATATAAGGCTAAGATTTAATTCCATGCTTTAGCATTTGCTGTCATTTTGTAATTTTTTTTCAAGAGCAAAATCCTTCTGAAAAAGGCACAAATGACACAAATAGGAGTGAACGCTTCATGTCCTGTTGATGCAAGGAGAACAAGAGAAATTTAGCAAAAACACATGATGGTTTTATTTATTTTTATGTATTATATATTTGACATGATGCTGCTCTCTTGCTGGTCTGTGACCATAATAAAGATTTGATTTTAATGCTGTCCAACTCCAAATGAATCTGGGTGATCACAGGGTACCAAAATAACATAGAAACAATATAACAAAAACAAACAGAATCAGATTCAGACAAAGAAAAAGGGAAAGGGAAAAGAAAAGCAAGATGAGGAATCTTCCAAATCCTATAACATTCCACCACCAACTAATTTCCAACAAAGAGGGCATCAACTGTCCCACTCCAAGGCCTAGGAGAAGGGCAATGTCTTCAAGGCCCTTTGGAATGCTATAAGGCTGTTATAAGGGTTGGAACCATCCAGATCTTGAGAGGAACCTCATTCAAGAGGGCAGATATAGCCTGGAGGACAGGTTTCCTGGATCCTGATAGATGAGATTGTTTAATTGAAGGAACCTGGAGCATGCCAACCCTATCAACCTGAGGTGACACCAAGGAAGATAGGCAGTTGCTCAAATAACCAGGCCCTATGCCATGAAAGACTTGTGCCTTTTGTAATGGCCTGATGCCTTCATTTGACTTTTGTACACAGTTCTCTCTTCGATGCAGACACAGCATTAACATTCAATAGCAGGCACTCTTGGATACTGGAGGCTGATTTGTAGCTCATAATATAACTGGGTTTCCACATCCTCCTCATATTGCTGAAGAGGAAGAAGCTGCAAATAATGAAATATAGGAATGCAGGAAAAAGAGGAAGCAGCAGGCAGCTGAGAGCCCAACCGAAATACAAAGAATTATGGAGAAGTGACAGAAAGGGAAACCCAGACCAGGAATTGCACTTGGTGGCTTATTTAGTTGAAAAACAAAATAACAAGCTAGCAAAAAAAGAAAGAAAGAAAAAAAAGGTGGTCTCTTCCACCAAGAACCCAGCCTTCAATATTGAAAGGTTTTTCAATGTACAAAAACCTGTGCAGTATGTATCAACATAGATTAGGGATCCTCCTTCCAATTCTGTTTACAGTTTATCTCATTGTTTTTTTTTTACAGTGGATGTTTTTGTTCTCAGAGAAATATTTATTTAAAAGTTATTTGTCAACACCTCTTTAAATATCTAGTCAAATGAATTTACAGCATTGGTTACATGTGATCCACAGTTGTACTAGAGGACAAACTGGAATCTGTCAGGAAAATGTTTTGGCATTCTATTAAGAAAATCATGATTATTTAGCCATATAACCATGGCTTCCAGGCACATAGTTTAAAACCCTGTCAAAATGAACAAATCCAGATGTGCAGTGGGCTACTGTAAAGAGACTGATAGCTGACAGCTTTTGCTAAAGGCAAGGATAAGGATAAGTCCTTATTTTTTATGAGTGGTAAGAAAAAGAATTCTTCTATTAGAGAGGGTGATGCACAACAGAATTATAGCTGCCTATGACTCACCAATGAATGGAATAGCCATAAAAAAAAAAAAAGCTAGCAGATGGCATGTCCTTGAACAATAGATCTGAGCCAACTCAACAGCAATGTTGATGCTGCTCTTCTAGCCAGCTGTAATGCTGCAGTCAAAAGTAGGGGTTTTTTTTTTTTTTTTTTTTTTTTAGAAAATGCAATACTCAACCCTACCATTTATATATTATAACTTTGTTAAATGCAAAATGTAGTATATTAATGTGCATAAAGAAAGATGAAAATAAGTGGTCATGCTACTGAGCCCAAGAGTGCAAAACAATTTCCACTGAGATTGTGACATTTGGCATCCTGTTCATTCAGAATGAAACTTCCATGCAGCAGGAACGGTTTGCAGATTCTAGCTATGGGTTTCTTCTTCTCTTTTTTTCCAGCACAGGAAAAGAATTAGCTGGAATAAATCTTTTCTTTTAGTGCAATACTTAACCCCCTGTTTACTTTGACATATTTCACTGGGAAAAAAGCAAGTGTTTTCAGTCTGGTCCTAAAATATATTTTAAGAAAGCACTACAAACAGCTCTGTTATATTCAGTTAAAAGTCTATGGAGATTCTCAGTCATCCAGGCCATGATTGTCCCAAAGGTGCTTTTTCAAGAGGCAACTGGAATTCTGGTTTTTCTTTGAAGATGTTTTGTTTCTCATCCAAGAAGCTTCTTCAGCTCTGAACAAGCTTCTTGGATGAGAAGCGAAACATCTTCAAAGAAAAAACAGAAAGTCCAGTTGCCTCTTGAAAAAGCATCTTTGGTATTCAGTTATGTTTATGTGCATATTGAAAGAAAAAAAATCCCACTGAAAAAAATCTCAATAGTATTCTTTCTTTATAAAGAATAGAAAATACTTTTTCAGAAACAGTGTTTGATCTTGTAATGTATCACAAGTTCACACATTCAAAAAGGAGAGAAGTAAATGTGTGATTATTCAATCCTGATTGGTTTGTTTTAGGGCCAATGTACATATGCACATTTATCACTTTTCCTTGCTACAGACATGAACAAACCATCAAAGGTAAATAATTGCAAAACTAGAACTCATTTCAGTGAGATAAGGCCAGTGAAATGCATACACATCTGAATACAGTTCAGAAAACATGTGTGAAAGAACTGAGGCTGGATGTATAGCAAATTAATTTAGCCTCTCATTGTTAGTTCATGCTACATACAGATTTATTTAGTTAACCAACAACATACTCAGTTGTATCCCCTGAACCGGTCAAAGTTGGTAGTTTTTTAACAATGATTTTGGCCATTTGTTACAGAGGAATTTTTAGAAGTCCCTGACTAAAGTTACCTTTTAAAAAAATGGTCACATGGCCAAGAAGATAAAAATGCTTAAAAAGAAAAGGAATTTGTAAGCTCTCAAGAGTCAAATAAAAATATAAACCTTGTAGTATCAGTTCAAGTCATTGTTCCATTGAGTCTAAGGATTGGATACCAGGACTTCAGGCTGTGGAGTGGGAAAGGACCTCTTCAAACAATAACTATAAGTCATTGTAACCACTTCCACACTTCTACCATTTCAATCTCTAACCGTGTCCTCCCCCCCCCGCCCCGAAGTATTTGAAATCTAAGATTAACATCACTTCCATAGATGGAACTAGGCCAGTTTGGTCTAGTGGTTAAGGCAGTAGGCTAGAAAGTGGGATAACATGAGTTCTAGCTACCTATCTTAGCTATGAAAGCCAGCTGGGTGACATTGTGCCACTCACTCAGCCCAACTTATCTCATAGAGTTGTTATTGTGGGTAAAATAGGAAAGAGGCATTAGATGTGTTCATTGCCTTGGATTATATGTAAAAATAATAAAAGTGGGATATAAATAAATAAATAAACAAAATAAAATGTGAAATGCTGAGATGAGGAGCAAAAATCATCATCCCATCCCCAACCTCCATGGTCACAGAATCCCTGCACCCTTCTCGCTTTTGCAATTGGTGCTGAAGAGAAGGGGGAAACTGACAAAAAACTCACAAAAGATATTAACCATAGAGGCCCCTTCTTGAATTTCATGTTGAATTCATCACAGCATTACCCTGCTCTCAGCTAAAATAGACAAAGTCTTGTCAGTGTCAGTCCTGATGAATTATCTGGGCTATTGTGCCCAAACTACAAAATTCTCAAGCTGACTCTTCCCATCCTGGATTTGAAGTACAGGAGCTGGGAGGATGGATGAGGCTAGAGAATGGGGAAATGGCACTATAGTTTTTCAAAAGCCAGCTCTGCTGAAGCTCCAACTGTACTGTAGCCAAGTTGAAAATAAAACAGCTCAGCTCTTCAACACTGATGACACTCTGGATATGTAGAAGCTTGAAGTTACTTTCCAGCTTGCACAAAATATTTATATGGAAATGCCACAAAAATGTGAATTTCACAGAAACAAAACAGTTGCTGGAACACCCTATTCCTGCCATAGAAACTGGCTAGCAAATGTGAAAAGGAAATCAATATGAGCTGCTATTGGTCCTTGGGCTGTACTAGTTGCTTTCCAGGACTACTATATAACTTGGGGAAACCAGCATGCCCCACAATCCCTTGCAAAATGGATCCCAGTTATTTCAAACACAATCGGTTGAATTAAATACCCAACTTCCCCTGGCTATTCATGGCATATTCTGCTGAATCCATCATCCAAGTGTGTGAATTTGTGATGTGAGAAAACATTTATTTTAAGTTATTGGAAGGGAAAAAGCAAAAAGACAAAACCAATCCCAGTTCTTAATTACAATTTTTATATACATGCTCTTTCAGCCAGGAAAGAATAAATCAACCACACTTCACATATTCTTTCTCTGGCCAATGTATAGATCAATGAAGAGCCATGATGTTCTACTTTATATCTTCCATGGACACTTCTCCATTTTGGAAAACAGGGTCCATGGATGAGCAAAAGTACGGACTAGTTCAGAATGCTACAGGTTGCTTGAGAGTGCTAAAAAGCACTAGACAAATGTGTCTCCTATATTAGTAAGTAGTATTCCAGAGAAATGAGGTATATGAAAGCAGGTAGAATGTAATTAAACAAGAGTGGCAAACCTTCCCTGCATGCCTTTTGTAAGTGCTGCTAGTAGCTGCTCCTGCAGCTGCTATATAAATGTGTAATTTGCTAGAGCTCTACCTCAACATATCTGGTGATCTCTCTCATCCCATGTTTCAGTATGAAAAACGTAACCCTAAAAAAGCCACAACCCCAAATTGGAGGATCATTCTGTTCTCAGGAAATGTGCAAATTTGAAAATGTAAGCAGCAAAAGGTATAAAAAAAAAGAAAATGAATTTCACATAGCCATCTTTTATTCACACAGGAAGAATGGGGTTTTCTAGGAGTTCAGGGACTACATCATCTGAAACTGTTTGTTCTGCAGGTATCATTTGCTGCCTTGCACCTGCTCTGTACTATAAGGAAGGCCTGTGGTTAGAACTATGTTGGTTGGTTTGTGGGAAATTGCCAGTCAATCTTTTGACTATGACATTACTTTTGGCTGGAAAGATGAGCAGAAATTCATTCAATTTCTGAAAGAATTTTCAGTGCATTCAGATAAACACTGAAAAAGATGTATAAAATATCCAGTTGTTTAGAACACTGAGTTCTTTTTGTGAGTTGTTTTATCTTCAACAGCTATGAAAATTCCACGCCTTCTGGAAACCAAAATTGAGCTGCATCCAAAGTTTGTTATGACAATATAGCCTGGAACCAAGGGCAGGTGTGTGTGTGTGTGTGTGTGTGTGTGTGTGTGTTCTACTTCAGAGGTCCACAACCTTGGCAACTTTAAGACCTATGGACTTCAACTCCCAGGATTCCCCAGAATTTTGGGAGTTGAAGTCCAAAAGTCTTAAACTTGCCAAGGTTGGAGATACCTGTTCTACTTAACTCTAAACAGATTGGAACGTTGCATGAATAACGCTTGCACATGTTCCTTTGTACATGTTACATGTTACATGACTATAAGCATTTCATATTAGAAACTATAGCATTATAAGTGCCACTAATTAAGTAAGGTATTACCTAAAGAGAAAGAGAAACAGGACAAGTGCAGCTTCTCTTCTTGAAAATTGGAGTTTTTCAAGAAGTGATTGGACAACCACTTATCTAGAATGGTATAAGATCTCCTGCTCTAGCAGGAGGTTGCACTAGAAGAGTCCCTTCCAAAGTCCCTTCCTACACTATTATTCTATATTATTCTCTAAAACATTTAAATTTAAATTCATCAAGTCAGAAAAATATTTCTGTATATGAGCACTCAGAGACTTCCCAGGCTTGCTATAAAAGATATCCTTTGTTAAGACTGTTTTTCTCTTAGAACCACAGGGAAATTTAAAATGGCTAATAAATATGATTTTATTCTCAAATTAATAATAATTAAATTACTTTTTGTATCTTGGTTGTTTAAAGTAGACTAGACACGAGTAACAAACTTCTCTGCTTTAAAGTTCAAAAGCCTGTTTGTGAGCTTGTACAGGAGACCTGCAAATATTTTTGTGCTCAGTTAAATTTTCATGGCTGCTGTGAAAAACATGGAATGTAATGCATGCACCTGTGGTTCCCAATCATTTCTGTCAGAGTTTATCCTGGTAAGTTGTAGGACTTTGTTTGGAGCAGACATGCATAGGACCGTACTCTGAAAAACATTTTACCATGAGCCTAAAATTCAAGGGTCCCTTTCTCCACATACTTACTAGTCTCTTCCCTTCATAGTATAATCTTTCTTTCTTCACCTGCTAACTATTCCAACTATTAAGTTGCTTTAAAGAACATTTATGTGTTCTAATGCTCCTCCTCTAATTCTCATAGAAAGACACATTCTAATTGTCAGGAAATTTCTCCTTATTTCTAGGTTAAATATCTCCTTGATGAGTTTCCATCCATTATTCGTTGTCTGGCCTTCAGGTGCCTTGGAAAATAGCTTGACCCCTCCTCTCTGTGGCAGCCCCTCAAATATTGGAACACTGCTATCATATCTCCCCTGGTCCTTCTCTTCACTAGACTAGCCATGCCCAGTTCCTGTAACCGTTCTTCGTATGTTTTAGTCTCCAGTCTCCTAATCATCCTGGTTGCTCTTCTCTGCACTTTTTCTAGAGTCTCAACATCTTTTTTATAGTGTGGTAACCAAAACTGGATGCAGTATTCTAGGTGTGGTCTTACTAAGGCTTTATAGAGTAGTACCTCACTTGATCTTGGTTGCTTCTAGGTTGCTTCTCTCCTTGATTAGTTTCTTGTTCTGCCTCTTGTTCTGCCTTCAGGTGCTTTGGAGAATAGGTTGACTCCCTCTTGGCAGCCCCTGAGATATTGGAACACTACTATCATGTCACCCCTGGTCCTTTTCATTAAACTAGACATATCCAATTCCAGCAACCGTTCTTTATGTTTTAGCCTCCATTCCCCCATCTTTGTTGTTCTTCTCTGCACTCTTTCTAGAGTCTCCAAATCTTTTTTACATTGTGGCGAACAAAACTGGATGCAATATTCCAAGTGTGTGGTATTAACACTTCATGTGATCTTGATTCTATCCCTCTGTTAATGTAGCCTAAGACTGTGTTGATTTTTTTGGCAGCTGCATCATACTGCTCATATTTAAGTGATTGTCCACTAGGATTCCAAAATCCCTCTCACAATTATTACTATTGAGCCATAGTATTGAGGTACCGCCCCATACCACTATTGAGGTACCGCCTATACCATACCTGTGTATTTGGTTTTTCTTGCCTAAATGTAGAACCTTACTTTTTTCATCATTGAATTTAATTTTGTTAGTTAGGGCCCAATGTTCAAGTCTGGCAAGATCCTTCTATATCTTAAGCCTATCATCTGGAGTGTTGACTACTCCTGCCAGCTTGGTGTAGTCTGCAAATTTGATGAGTTCCCCATCTATTCCCTCATCTAAATCACTGATAAAAATATCAAATGCCTTACTGAAGTCCAAGTAAATTATATCCACAGCATTTCTCTGGACCACTAATTTTGTCACTTTGTCAAAGAATGCAATAAGATTTGTCTGGCATGATCTGTTTTTGACAAACTCATGTTGGTCTTTTGGTTATGACTCCGTTTGCTTCTAGGTGTTTGCAGATTTGTTGCTTGATTACCTTTTCCAGAATTTTCTCAGGTATTGATCGGGGTGGGTTCCAACTTACCTTGCTGCTGGTTTGCTCCCTCCCGCGCCGCGTGGGCGCACCGCGTGAGCGCGCCCTCGTGGGCACACCTCGTGATCAAATCCCCATTTCAATACATGAATTTCATTCAAATGTATCTTTACTGAATCTCTAAATCAAAATTTTACATAGTCCTTGATAATATCAATGATTGTTACCTCATTTCTGATTTTCCATTACAATAGAAAACCAAAGCCAACAAAACTTCCTCCTCATAAGCTATTACTTCTTAATTTAATTTCTATTTTTTTAAACAACAGTTGTCTTTGGCAAGATGGGTGGCATACAAGTTTAACAAACCAATCAGCTTATGAAATTAATATTTGTCATTATAATTGAAAACCTTTATAGCTGGTCAAACTAGAAAGAAATGTAGGTGCTCTGTTTGTGTACACATAATCAGTATTGTGTTAGAAGGATTGCTGGCCCTGCTTTGTCCTAAAGCATTGCTAGGTAAATAACCCACCGTGAATGGTACTGGATATGATGTCTATACTCTCCAAAACCAGTGAAGCTATATGTATAAATTACAGGAAAGGAGAGGAAGAGGCAATTGTAGGCATGGTTTTGCATATATTTACCCCATTTTAAATGTAAATCCACATGATGGGAAAACTGTTGATTTACTAAACTTCTCTGTCATGAATGCCTTCAGGGGAAAAGGCCAATAAAAAAGAGAAGAAAGTAATGCTTCACAGTTATGGGGATCATGATGGCTACCCTTACAGTAGTGTTATAAGCATTTGTGATAAATGCTTTCAATAGTTGAAAAGTACAAGAAAAAATATATCTTTGCCATCCCCCTTTGACATGCGGACAACTCAATGTGCGATAAGTTGTGTTATTCTGTAATAGAATAGTCATATTCCTCAAGATACTGGCTCTATTGTTTTTTACTGGCAAAAAAATTAGGTAAAAGTTTGAGAGCTAAAGCAAAAAAGTGGGGTGAAAAAATGCTCTACAGTAGGACAAAGATAAAGTTTGACTGCACAATGAGAAGATTGTGTACAAATAATAAACATAAGAAATTATTAATATACAACTCAAGTTGTTTCTTTTCTCATATACACTAATACTTATAATATAGACCAGTCTCTGATTCTCTGTCACTACTGAAACCTATGGCGAATCTCCAGAGACCAAGGATATGAATTAAAGAGTAATTCTGTTTTTCTGCTATGAAAAAGGGCAGAAAGAGATATCTCAAGATAGGGAAAAAGAGTAGCCATTGTGTGCACATTTCTATATTAATATCCTTTCTTCTGTTTTTTTCTTTATGTGAACCAGAATAGAAATAGAAATATCTTAGAAAGATCCTGCTAATACAATCCCTCTATCCTATAAAATTAAGGTGAAAGCTTTTGATGGATGCAATTTCTTATTCAGTTACAGCTAATAGCAACTTTAGAGTTGATGAAAATGGCAGAAAGAGAAAAGTTAATCTTTAGTAGCATCATGACCCCAATAAATTGAATCATCTTTTGATTGCATTTGAACAGTTTTCTATATAGCAATAGCACTTAGACTTATATACCGCTTTACAGTGCTTTACAGCCCTCTCTAAGCGGTTCACAGAGTCAGCATATTGCCCCCAACAATCTGGGTCCTCATTTTACCCACCTCGGAAGGATGGAAGGCTGAGTCAACCTTGAGCTGGTGAGATTTGAACTGCCAAACTGCAGCTAGCAGTCAGCTGAAGTAGCCTGCAGTACTGCACTCTAACCACTGCGCCACCTCGGCTCATTTATATATCATATCCAGTTTGAAAGAAGTTTGTATCTAATAAATTTATAGCTATATACAACTTCCTTCCAGGGACAAAAATATAAATCCCACATGGCTTCATATTTATATTAAAATTTCAGTCTCTCAATCCTTGGGTGGGAATGTGAAAATATTTACTGATTGACTGAAAATTTTTACAGATTGATTGAATGTTTTGTGTCCATATAAAGCTCTGTCAAACTGAAGACACATTCCCTAAATAATGAATATGAGAAAGTTATTATTTTTAAATAAATTTGTTCCCATTCATTTAGAGTAGACTTTCTTTTCATGTAGATATTATTTGCATTTTACTATTGCTAAAAATTAATTGAATGAAGTGATGGTGGACTAGAAATCTGTCCATGCAAGCATAGTATAGCTGTGTGATTTGAAGTTGCCCAAGGGTTGGCACTCTGAGGACAGAGACTTTGTTGTATTAAAGCAGAAATGTACAACTTGTTCACCAGCATTCTTTAAATTTAACTTTTATTTTTACTCATTTCCCCTGATTTCTCCTACTTTCTCCTAAAATAAACCTTGCATATCTCTTTATTGATTAAGCTCTATTAAAATTGCATGCTTTGGGACTTCTGTGATTATTTTTAAAAATGTAGAATATTAGTATAGATATAGATAGATAGCATAGATAGATAACAGAATATCAGTAAATGTTCCTATGAACTCAAAGCAATGGTTTCTGAACAAAAAAGTCTTATTCTTTGAATAATTTGTTTTGTAACTAATGGTCTGGAAATAATAGCAATAACTTTAGTAAACTGGCTTCAGTGATAACAGCTTTTCTTTAAGACTGATCTGGAAAATAAGAGATGTGACTCTCCCAATATTTCTGAAAGACAGTTACAGGAAAGTCTTGTGCTTATTCAGCCCGCTAAGCCTAGAGGTGCCCTCCCTCTGCAATCCTATGGTTAAGCAGATTGTTTCTCTGAGCCTTTTTGGCTAAAAGGACCCTTTCCTTGTGAAAGGTCCTAAATACCTGAGCTGAACTTGTTGCTGTTGTTAAGCCAGAGATCCTGCTAGATAATTTGAAGTCCCCAGCTAAACAGGACTTATCAGAATGGGAGAGATATGCTTCACAGATAAAAATGACTTCCTCCCGCTGCAGATAACATCAGCAGCCTCATTATCCGAGCTGAAAAAGCCACACAACTGAGCGCACGCTGTCCTATCTCCACATTTAGCCAGAACCATCTTTCTTTCCTCCCCTGCACAGCACGGAAAGCTGATTTTTTTTTCTTTCCGTTTGTTTCTTTCCTCGAGATCAGTGATAATCATCGGCAAATTTCTCCACTGCTGATGGTGTTACTTGGTTTTAGGATGCATCAATTTTGCACACTTAACAGATACTAAGGAGGGGGGAGGAATTTTGTTTCACAGGGGGTTTATACAAGCAAACAACTAATATTGCAATTCTACAGTCACCTGGGTAGCAATAGGACTAATAAATGTAAACTCACATTCTTGGAACAGGGAAGACATGTAGAATTGCACTGCTGGCCCCACTAAATTAAATGAATTTCTACAGAGATACAGATCTCTGTAGATTGTGCAATAATAAGATAAGTGCTTGACATATACTTACCATAACGTATTTAAGAAGTCCTCCCCACCATTTATGTTTTCAGTGGAATTCTGCTCAACTTAATTAACTTACATTAATACGACTCAGCCTTAATCTCTGTCCACTGTATATGTTTGCTTATCTTTCCTTTATTATTCCCCATTTTTTAGGCCCTCCTTATGATAAGAATTTGTATGATCTATTCCTTTGTTTGTGCTATGAATTGCCATGGGGAACTAAAATGCTGCATAAATTCCATGCTTCAAATGATTGATTTTTGAGACTATGCATTATTTTATCTTTTGAACAAATTATAGATCATAGCATCTATTTTTATTCTCAAGCATTTGTTTCCATTTATTGATTTAATCATTAGCAAAATTAAAGCAAAACACAAACACTTGAGACAGGTCTGTGCCTTCACAAAACCTTCAAAATATCAGTGGACAATTACACCATGAATATACATAACAGAATAGAATAACAAAATATAAGAGTTGGAAGGGACCTTGAAGGTCTTCTAGTCCAACCCCTTCTCAGATAAGAAACCCTATACCATTTCAGACAAATGGTTGTTCAATCTGTTCCTAAAAGCCTCCAGTGTTGGAGTACCCACAACTTCTGGAGGCAAATTTATTCATTTATTTATTTAGAAAATTTATATTGCTGCCTACTCACACGTGGTGACTCAAAGCTTACAGAACATAAAAACACAATACAAAAGAAATAAAAATAATTAAATAATTAAAATAATAAAATAATAACCCCCATCCAGCAGTGGGTTGCTCCCGGTTTGGCCCGGTTCTGCGAACTGGTAGCGGCGGCGGCGGGAGGCTTCTGCGCATGCGTAGAAGCGTCGCGCGCGAGCACGAGCGCTCGCACGCTCATGAGCGAACCGGTAGCGATGGGGTTTAGAACCCACTACTGCCCCCACCCCGCCGACAACACACATTCATACCAGCCATTTAATGGGCTCCATCCTGCTGTGGGTTCCCCAGACCTGCTGGCAGAACCACATCTTCAGGGCCTTCAAAAGAGTGTTAGAGTGGGGGCCTATCTAATTTCCGGAAGGATGATGTTCCAGAGGGAGGGAGCCACCATGGAAAAGGCCCTTATTCTGGGTCCTGCCAGATGTATCTCCTTAGGAGACGGGACCCGCAACATTCCTTGCCTCCCCACTCCAGTGGGTTGGGTAGATGTGATCGGCAAGAGACAGTCAGATAACCTGGTTCCAAGCCATGAAGGGCTTTAAAGGTGACAACCAGCACCTTGGATTGCACCCGGAAGCAAATCGGCAACCAATGCAACTCCCACACTAGAAGTGAAATATGTGCACACCAAGCTCTGCACAAAACGATGCAGACTGCTGCACACTGGAACTTCCGGATGCTTTTCAAGGGCAGCCCCATGTAGAACATGTTGCAATAGTCAAGACAGGAGGTGATTAGGGCATGAGTGACCATAAGTAGGGATTGTTGGTCCAGGAAAGGACATAACTGGTGCACAACGTGCAGTTGTGAAAAGGCCCTCCTGGCCATGACTATCACCTGCTCTTTGAGCAGAAGTCATGAGTCCAGGAGAACCCCCCGATTACGCACTGGGACTGTTGGGGCAGTGTCACCTCATCCAAGACCAAAGATGGCAATTCTCCATGGACCAAAGAACTCCAAACCCTGAGCCACTTGGTTCTGCCAGGGTTCAGTTACAACCTGTTGCTCCCTATCCAGCCCCTAACAGCTTCCAGGCACTGCAAGTGGGAGGCCATGGCATCACTTAACTCACAACAGGCTGAAATATACAACTGAGTATCATCAGCATATTGATGATATATCAGTCCATGGTGACAGATGATCTCACCCAAAGGCTTCATGTAGAAGTTGAATAGGAGCAGAGAGAGTACCTAGCCCTGCAGGACCCTGCAAAGCATTGGGCAAGTGCTGGATCTCTCGCCTCCTATTAACACCGACTGAGAGTGGCTACAGAGGAAGGAAGTGAACCAAGATAGCACAGAGCCCTCCACTCCCAACCCCTGAAGCTGCTCCAGAAGGATACCATGGTCGATGGTATCGAAAGTCACCAAGAGGTCAAGTAGAGCAAGGATGGATGCACTACCACCATCCTGCTCCCATCACAGATCATCAAAAACTGCGACCAATGCTGTTTCTGTCCCATATCCAGGACTGAATCCTGGCTGTTGTTCCACTGATTAAGTTCTAACTGTCAGGAAATTTCTCCTTAGTTCTAGGTTGCTTCTCTCCTTGATTAGTTTCCATCCATTGCTTCTTGTCCTGACTTCAGGTGCTTTGAAAAATAGTCTGACTCCCTCTTCCTTGTGGCAACCCCTTAGATATTGGAACATTGCTATCATGTGTTCCAATCTGAGATGACCTGTTCCCAATAGACGAAGAGGCAGCAAAGCTCCATGTGAGGGAGCTTCAATTAGGTTATAAATTACCAATACAGTTTGAGGTGATACAAAATTAGGAATCTCTGCCATGAGCTTGGGAGTATATAACTTTAGACATAAGAAATTCTGTTCCATACTAGCTAGTATTTATAGAATATGTTGCTTTTGTTAAGATAGTGGCTAGATGAACAGCATTCTTCCCAAATAAATAAACCATATTTCTCAATCAGGAGTAGAACATTTCCTCTTTTTCTTTAGCATGTATGACTTTTTATTTTGTCTGTTGGGTGTTGACCTATATTTCAGAGATTCTAAAGGGGAGAAAAAGGAGACAGTAAATGCCTCACTGGTTTTGAGCAACATCAATTCAATTATTTGTTTCCCATATTCCACTTTGCTGTTGTAATATAATAAAAACCCAAGCAACTGTTTTTGGAAAAAATAGGATCTCTCCCATTGGAAACAACAAAGCAACAACACATGAATATTGGCACCTAAAAAAATCTGGTCATAATTCCTTTATGGGTTGGATTCAGGACTCTTAAACAGTGCTGGAGTTCTTGATTTTAAGGGAAATTAAAGCTGAATATAAGCAAAGCCTATCCTGGCCTTCCAAAAAGTGATTTTATCAAATAATGATAAATAAGATTGCTTGGGAAGAGGAATTCAAGATGGTACTCAAGAACATAAAAGGGAAGAAATTCAACATGCAGTTGCAATGAAGAAAAAAAATCAAAGACATCCTTGTGCTTACAGAAAAAGCAAATGAACATTTGAAAACGAGAGCATACAGGGTATAGAAAGAGAGGCAGAACTAGATAATTCAGAACTATAGTGGTGGTCTCAGAAAGGATAAAATTTAGATAGATGAAGGATGCTAAGAATAAGGAAAATGACTTTTTGAGATTCTCAAAATAATGGAAGAGTTATACTGTATGTTATTAAAATGCAAAAAGTAACTAAAGAAAAGTCAAAGCTATATATCTTCTATTTTGGCTGTTTTCAACAAAAGACTGTTTTGCCAGGCACTTGAGAACAGCATAAAGCACAGAACTAAAAATTAAGATTTATAAAAGCATGGCCAGGAAGAACATATTTACTTGACTGAGTTTAAACCACTGGGATCAGATATATTGCATCCTAGAGTACTGATGGCCTGGCTCAATCTTTAGATATCACCTTTGAGAAATCCTGGAGAATGAATGAACTCTTGATGACTGAAAAAGAAAAAAAATATGTGTGCCTATATTTCAAGAGGAAAGCAAAAGATCTACAAAGTTATAGACCAATTAGCTCAACATCAATAATTGGAAATTCATAACATTATTTGTTAAGCATCTTAAAAACAATATGGTGATTGTTAGATGTAAACATGGATTTGCCAAAACCAAACATCTAACTTTTAATTGGATAACGTTATAGTTTGTTAGAATGCTGGAATGTCAAGTATCTTGATTTAAGCAAAGTATTTAAGAAGATACCCCATGATATTCTCATTAGCAAGCTATATATGTGTGGACTGGATGGCATGACAATCAAATATATAGCTCATTTCAAAACTACCCAGAATTGTTCCTTACTAAACTAGAAGGAATATCCTGTGGAATGCCATAAGATTCAGTCCTGGGTCCTTTATGTATGCTAAGAAATGCTTATTTATACAACTGAGATGTAAGACATTAGATGGACATTAGTAAATTACTTTATGGAATTTCTTTCTTATATAGAGCCTTGGCCTCATCTGTTGTTATTTTTAGGCTAGTTTGAAAAGCTATTTGTTCTCTTTAGCTTCCAACTAAAATGTATTATTATATATACGATTTATATTTATTGTTTAGTAATTGGCTTCCTTTACTGCTTCTTTAAAGATCTGGAAACTATGATTTAAGGGGGAATTGTTATACCAAAATTGGTTGATACTGTCAGCTGCTTATAGAAAGACTATACATACATACATACATACATACATACATACATACATACATACGTACATACATACGTACGTATGTATGTATAAATGTAGTCTTTCTATAAGCAGTATCAACCAATTATATATAGTATATATGCATTAGGGGGAATTGTTATACTAAAAGTGGTTGATACAGGTGCAGGTGCATGCATATGCATATGCATATGCATATGTATATGTATATGCATATGTATATGTATATGTATATGTATATATGTATGTATGTATGTGTAAATATATATGTGTGTGTGTGTGTGTGTGTGTGTAGATATATATATATATATATATGTTTTTTGAGGTTTTCGCGGGTATTTGTATGTAGGTCTATGGTTATTCGGGTTTTCTCCCGTGTGAAGTTGGAGATGTCGTTGCGACGTTTCGACGAAGTCTCATTCGTCATCATCAGGCTGGTTATCCTTTTGTCTGTTGGGAAGCAGTATGCTCCCTCCCATATTTGGGTATACCAGGTGATCTTGAGAAAAAACATATAATCCCTCCCCTGGTTCAGCTAATAAGGGAGGAGAGCCTGTGGCTTAGAAGGTTAAAGCAACTGCCTGATAGGCAGGCAGCCCAGGTTCGAATCCTAGTAAGGGTAGGGCTAGCTGATGAGAGCTAAATAGCTTGAAATAGATCTATACTAGTCTCCCTTTATTTATCAGTAAAAAAATTTATATATTAGATAGATAGATAGATAGATAGATAGATAGATAGATAGATAGATAGATATAGATATAGATATAGATATAGATATAGATATAGATATAGATATAGATATAGATATAGATATAGATATATATGTGTGTATAAATCAGTGGGTTTCTGATGACTGCCTGGACACATCCCTACAGTTTTCTTCTCAAAAATGATTTCTCACCTACTTCCTACGGCTAAGAAAGAGTGATTGGTGCAAGGTCGCCCAGTTGGCTTTGTATCCAAGGGGGAACCAGGACTTACGGTCTCTCAGTTTCTAGCCTTATATCTTAAAAACCACACCAGATTTGCTCTCTTATGTATACTGGATAAAAAATTCTCAAATGTATTGCATTACCATATTTCATTATATTTATATTTCATAAACCATTTGGAATGGCAAAAAACTCCTGAAAAAATGTTTAAGGAAACTTTTTTCCTTTAATGAAGCCTCTTTCTAATGACCACAAATGATCATCACCAACGTGAGGTATTCATATGGTAACTACTGTCTGTTTGTTAAAATGTAGTAAACTAAATCATCATCATCATCGTTTTAGCCATGGTCTATCCACTGCAGGATACGACTTTTCCACATGTTTCCAACCAATATGGTCCTGAGCTTTCTTTTGTCAAGAAATAAAAAAAGAAAAACATAATGAAGTAGAGAGTAATGGAAAAGATGGAAATCCTAGTTACAAAGTAGAAGATATAAGAAACATACCCAGGACCCATAAAGGACTCAAATGCCTATATATTAACACTCAGTTTAGTGTAAGTTTAGGGAACAAACAGGGTGAACTTGAAGTATTAGTACATGAAGGCAGATATGATATAGTTGCCATTACTGAAACTTGGTGGGATGAAACTGATGACTGGAATGTACTGATGGAAGGATACAAATTATTCAAACTATTCAAAAGAAACAGACCTAACAAAAGAGGAGGTAAAGTTGGATTATATATAAAAGATCACTAAATCTCTACAGAAATACACAAAACCAAGGATGAAAACTTCCTAGGATCCATATGGGGGGGGGAATTAGATTGCTATAGGCGTATACTACAGGCTACAAAACCAAGCAGAAGAAATAGATGAATGTTTTGCTAATAACTTAATAAATGCATGTAGGAAACATACCACAATAGTAATGGGAGACTTTAACTACCCTGATATCAACTTGGAGATAAACTCTGCAGCAAATGGGAGATCAAACAGATTCCTAACCAACTTAGATGACAACTTTGTCATCCAAAACTAGAGAAAAAACTATACTGGACCTAAATCTTACTAATAGAGAAGAAATGATAGAGGGAATTGAAGTTGCCGGAACCTTGGGCGAGAGTGACCACGTCATACTGGAATTACATATAATGCAAACACAAGCAATACAATATAATCGAACCAGTGACTTAAACTTTAAAAGAGCTGATTTTAACAAACTCAGAGAGAGTCTAAGCAAAATATCATGGATAAAAATCCTAAAGGGGAAAATAACTCAAGAAGCAAGGGAAACACTAAAAATATTATAATAAAAACCCAGTCCAACACAATACCACTGAAAAAAAACAACAAGAAATCCAAGAAGAAACCAGCATGGTTGCACAAACATCTCTCTGATAAACTAAAAGGCAAAAAGGATAAGTACAAAAAATGGAAAGAGGGACACATAACTAAGGCAGAATATCAGCAGATAGCCCGAATCTGCAAAGATGCAGTCAGGAAAGCAAAGGCTCAGAATGAACAAAGACTTGCAACAAAAGTCAAAGATAATAAAAAAGAGTTTCTTTCAACATATAAATAACAAGAAAAAAGTCAAGGAAACAGTCAGTCCATTAAAGAGAGAAGATGGTAAGGGAGAAAGCAGAGCCGCTTAATTCATTCTTTGCATCGGTCTTCATGCAAAAAGAGCCCAACCTACCAAAAACCTAACTGTAAAAGACAGACTAGAAATAAAACTTAAAGTAAGCAAGAAAATGGTAAGAGAAGACCTTGATGAATATAAATCATCAGGACCTGATGGATTACATCCCAGAGTTCTGAAGGAGCTGGCAGATGTTATCTCAGAACCTTTAAAAAATCTTGGAGCACTGGGGAACTACCAGAGAATTGGAAAAGAGCTGATATGGTTCCCATCTTAAAAAAAGGTGGGGGGAGAAGACCCTGGAAACTACAGACCAATCAGCCTAACATCAATATCTGGGAAGATACTGGAAAAAATAATCAAAAAACAGATCAGTGAACATCTAAAAACAAATAAAGTTATAATTAGTAGCCAGCATGAGTTTGTTAAAAACAGATCATGCCAAATCAATCTTATTTCATTATTTAACAAAACGACTAAATTAGTAGACCAGCGAAATGTTGTGGACATAGTATATTTAGACTTCAGCAAGGCATTTGACAAAGTAGACTACAATATACTTTTTACTAAACTAGAAAAAATGTGGGATAGATAGTATCACCACCAGATGGATTTGTAACTATACAAACTATATTGAAGGAGTAGTCCTTACTGATACTACATCTACATGGAGGGAAGTAAGCAGTGGGGTACCACAAGGTTCCATGTTAGGCCAAGGATATCTTCAATATCTTCATAAATGATTTAGATGAGGAAATAAAAGGGTAACTCATCAAAATTGCAGACAACACTAAGCTGGCAGGAATAGCCAACACCCCAGAAGACAAGCTCAGGATCCAAAAAGATCTTGACAGACTTGAACAATGGGCCCTATCCAACAAAATAAAATTTAATGTGGAGAAAAGCAAGGTTTTATACCTGGGCAGGAAAAACCAAAGGTACAAGTACAGATTAGACAAAACCTGGCTCAAAAACAGTAACTGTGAGATGATCACTTAAACATGAGTCAGCAGAGTGCAACAGCAATCAAAAAAGTTAATATAATCCTTGGTTGTATAAACAGAGGCATAGAATCAGAATCACGTGAACTATTAGTATACTGCTTTATAAAGCCTTAGTAAGGCCACACCTGGAATATTGCATCCAGTTTTGGTCACCACATTACAAAAAAGATATTGAGACTTTGGAAAAAGTGCAGAGAAGAGCAAAATGATTATAAAAAACAGTTACAGGGTTTGGGTTTGGCTAGTCTAGAGAAACAAAGAACTAGGGGGCATGATAGCAGTATTCCAGTATTTGCGAGGCTGCCACAAAGAGGAGGGGGTCAATTTATTTTCCAAAGCACCAGAGGGCAGGACAAGAAACAAGGGATGGAAACTAATCAAGGAGAAAAGCAACCTGGAATTAAGGAGAAACAGTGAGGACAATTAATAGTGGAACAGCTTGCCTTCAGAAGTTGTGGGTGCTTCAATCACTGGAGGTTTTTAAGAGACTGGACAGTCACTTATCTGAAATGGTATAGGGTCTCCTGCTTGAGCAGGGCCCTGGACTAGAAGACATCCCTTCCAGCTCTATTTTGATTGAATTGGGCCCACAATACTTGCTGATGTCATCGCTCCATCTTATTGGCCAAAGTATATATTGTGGAAGAACATCTAGTTCTTCTCCAGATATAATTTTCTTTCTTTCTTTGAGTAAACAAAATAAAAATACTGAACAATTGGTAAACTTCATCTGCCAATGGTAGTACTCACCATATTTAAGATATAATTCTTGTTATTTGTGATGATAGATTTATTTGTAAAATCTGAGGAGATAAAATTGTTTTAATCCCAAACTACTATTCTACAAAATAGTGATAAAAGGAATTCCTAAACCTATAATTCATTTATACATTAGTTCTGCTTGATCCTCTGAAAATAAAGAGGTAAATGTTTTATAGAAACTTCATCCATTACATTTGCTGTGTAAGAATGTTTCCTCATGGCTGTGCTGCAACTGTCATGACAAAAAGTTTTGTCTTATCTCTTTTCTACTTATCTTGGAATCAAAAGAAACATAGAGTGGGAAGAAACCACACTAATTAGTTCATAGACACATGCACATTCACATGTAGCAAAGCAGGAAATCTCCCAATATGGCCATAACACTGTCATAAGGAATTATTTGCATAACTGCACTTTAGAAAACATGGGGAAATTTGTGTAAGTATGTAAGTACACACACACACTATATGTTATCCATATCTACTATCCACTGTCCTCTATACAGTATAGTGTAAAGTGGTGGTTTGCAGATTCAATCAAAACAGCAATATTTAAAATAATATGTAGAGGATCCCTACATCTTTGTAAAAAACAAAATAATAAAGCAGCAAATTTACTTCTAAGGCCTCTGGAAATGTTGCTACAGGTAGTCTCAATTTACAACACAATTGCAACAGGAACTTGCAACTTCCATTGCTAAGTGATGTGGTCATTAAATGAGTTTTCCCCCCAATTTTATGATCTTTATGTTGCAGTTGTTAAGTGAGTCATGCAGTCATTAAGCAAATCCAGCTCCCCCCATTGACTTTGCTTGTTGGAAGACCTCCAGGAAGGTTGCAAATGGTGATCATGTGATCAAAGTATAAGGCATTGCAACCATCATGTCGGTTGGTTGCCAAGCATCCAAATTTTAATCATGTGATCACAAAGATACTGCAACATTCATGTAAGGACTGTTAGTAAGTTACTTTTTTTCAGTGCCATTATAATTTTGAATAGCCATTAAACAAATACTTTAAGTCAAGGACTAAGGACTATCTGTACAGATAAGACAGGCCTCCCTAGACAGAAACTTCAGAGTCTTGATGCAGCCACTACAAAGGCACACTCCTCAGTCTGAACAGGATCAATATCAGGCAGATTGAGGACACGTAAGAAGACCACCCAAATTTTGGGAGATTTATAGGTGAAAAAGTGGTTTTATTTTGACTCTAAACCATTCTGGTTTTTTACCTGGAAAACAAACTGGAAGCCAGAAAAGTTATTTCAATAAAGGAATGACATGTAACTCTCTTTATGAGCATCTGGTAATAAATGGGCTTCAGTCATCTGGACAACAGTAGTTTCCAAACAAACTTATGCCTGTCAGTCTTGTCCTGTCTGACTTTGCCATTTTCCCTCAATAACAGGATTGATCTCAAGTTAGAAGGGATTTTGCTCTGATTTCTGTTGCCAGCCAAGCAACAAATAATTGAAGTTTAGGCTTCTTCATAACTAAGTTCAGAGTTGTTAATCTTTAGAGGGTTGTCTGTACACATACATACATGCTGTATAGATACTGCATACACATATATGTACACTTTGAGCTTATGCACTGGAGACAAATACACACACACACACACATCAAATTAAGTAGAGGTATGTGTGTATGTGTATACTAGCTGAACACTTGGCTATTTTTTTTAAAAATATGGATACACTCTTTTATTTTGGACACAAACAGAGGAAGAAATCCGTAACATGGATTTAGATAAGTAGCCTCAATATTTTTTTTACCTTAGGTACTTATAATTAAAATTAATCATTAGTAGTTTTCCCCATCTCTTTTCTCTCTCTCTTTTATCCTCCTCTAATGCAATCTTTTTACTGTTCTCTCCCCATTCCATCTATCCTTTTTCTTTTATCTGACTTCTTTTTAAAAAATGTAAACAATAGAAAAAGCATCAATGAGTGAAGCCAACCGTGAGTTTCAATCCATTAACTGAAGACCAAAAACTTATATGACTTGGCATTACAGATAAGTATTCCAGGTACTCTCTCTATTTAAATTAAAGATGTTAAATTTTTAAAGCATAAGCCAAGTTAGCTCTAGAAAAACTTGTATGTCTTTCAATCCTTTCCCCCTATAATCCATGCTTTTATACATTTAATTCGTCATTATGACATCATTTTGGGAAAACTGAACAGATTTTTTTTTAAATTACAGTGTTGCTTGATATTTTCTTCAAATATCAACTTTTGAACTTTATTTTTTTAAGACAGAAAAGAAACATGAAAAAGAGGCTGTCAAAAAGGAGAGTACAGACTTAAACGTCTTTCTCCCAAGTATAAGTGAAACATCTTATGCATGACAGAGCAGAATCACTCCATGTATCAACAACCTTACCCAAAACTCTTTCATTTCTAGAATTTGGCAATCCTCCTGTGCTAGTTGAAAGATCTTCTGGTACAGGCATGGGCTCATCAGTGTCGTCTGGAGCATCGCTTACTGGAGGACTTTCTTTCCCTGATAATAAAAGAGCAACCCCACCAAGTTAGGAAAGTTCTTTGTTTATTTCTTTTCAAATAAGATACAGATAATATTGATAGTGATTCCAAGACCATAAAAAAAACCAAGGCAAATCATGATGTTGGCTTTTGATTAGCAAGAATTTTAAAACTAAAGGCAGATTTTGAATTGAACAAATCCTAAAGATTAGTAAGTATATCTGCTGCTCTCTCCTTTTGTATCAAGTAACAATACAAATAATTTTATTATTCTTTTCAATTCTTTTAACACATTGAATTGAAGCCAGGCTGTTTTCAATTAAATCCTATTGAAATCAACAAAAGTTGTAGTAATGATTAACTTTTCATATTGATTTGTATGGCCCTAAAAGTAAGAAAGTTAATATATCAGACAGCTGAACAAGTAGAAACAGATTATGGAGAATTTGGAATATCTTTTTGAATTGATTTCTATTTTGACTCCACATTTTCATATATTAATCCTCTATTTATTGAAAGGAAATGTTAAAAAGGATAGATAAGAGAAGTGCACATTCTTTTCCATATTGATATTCCTATCTTTTTTGCACATAAACGGTTGAAGTATATTTTTGGGGGAATACATGTATAACATGCACTTTTTAACCACTTATACTGTAACAATTACAAGATGTTAGCCTCCTTCTTGTACAAATAGCTTTAACATCAAAGCAAACACTAGTTTGCTAGTGGCTATTCCTAAATTCTGCTTTAATACTACCTGTCAAATAAATAGAATTTGTTTTTCTAATCTGGGTATCCCTCAGCAAAACCTTCCTTTTGAAATATATAACCAAGTAAATAAATACATTTTATTTAATGTGCTACATATTGGCTCTTCTCCTGAGCAGCAAAGAGTGTTTGGTGTTCATATTTCATGCCTTACCATCGTTTACATTGTTATACGTTGTTATAAGAGAGTTGTGTGGCAATTTTAATAGATATGTAATCACACTAACATTTTCTAGCAGGTGACTTTCAAAGCGGAAGGATGGGGGAAATAGTCATTCTTCATTTAATTTTTAAGAAGCATGTTAAGAATAATAACTGGAACTAGTTGTGCAATTGCAAACAAAGAAGTAAGCACTGGGACCAAATATTTAAATGGCATCTAGACATCTGAG